>APFE031116331.1:0-25801 GCA_000404065.3 Pinus taeda
GAGATGATCCAAAAGCAATCCATAACCTATAACCTCAAGATCAAGTGAAATACTCCCTCTCCTATCCTCTTGATCGAAGATGACATGTAGCCCATTGAGAGTGTGACTATGTTTAGATATCAGATGTATAAGAAGAAGCTTCACAATATGGAATCCAAGAAGCTCCCAGAAATTTCTTCTAACTTTAGTCAAAACCCCTACTTGTGCCTCAAGCACTAGTGGCATTAGGATGCTCAGTCTTGGCTCAACCATTGGGGTATTAAGGAGGAGATCATCATGGTAAGGAAGGACAATATCGAAGATACTATTAGCTCCAGTTTTTATTAGAAATGAGAGAGATCAGAGAGAGTGATTATACACAACACCAAAACACACTTTGATATTATTCATTGATCACAAGAGATATAAATATAAAGGACATAACACACAAAATTTTAAAAATCTAGTGATGATTTTGACACATAACATAGGAATCAACAACTTCTATACTGATGCTTAGGGACTCACAATGATAACTACACATAAGATGGAAGCATTACTTCCAACACCCTCCCTTAATGCTTACATGGATAATGTTAAAAATAAATATTACAACAACAAATAAATCTTTGTCTGACTAGTCTTCATCAACACCCACATCCACTCTGGAATCTCACCAACACCTCTCTTTCACCACCACATCTTCGAGTTGTCACTTAACCTCCATTTAAAATGTAACTGCCCCTGGTCATCGTTGATGAACTTTGTAAGATCAACAATATTGACACCTCGGCTCATCGAGTCTTTTGCGATAAGAGTTATCAAGTAATGAACCATCCTATGGATTAACCACCATTTGCAATATATTTCGCTTTTGGTCATTTGCTAGTTGCTAGGATCGAGGTCTAGATACTAAATGTGTTCAAACGTTGATAAAAAAAACTTGCCTTACAAGAATCGATGTTTTGGACACGGGGGTTTGCAATTTGAGAACCACCAACCCTTTTTATAACTAATAAAAACACACAAGAATTGATGTTTCGAACACTAGGGATTCATTTTAAGAACCACCAACCCTTTTAACTACTAATAAAAACACAAACACCAAAACCATCTCTCACAAATATATATTTTTTTTAAAATAATAATAACCCTGCATTATTTATATAGAAATATATCCTCTCACTAGAATATTTCACACACAACCTAACACAACCCAAAAGAAAACCTACAGTGCTCTTGACAGCACAACCAATTAACCATTCTCCACTAAACTAAAACTCTTCCCACAATTGTTGGAAATTTTCAAGAACCCAAAAAATTCACAATCAAATAATGCATTAAGTGGCATCCGTCCTCCTTCCTCGACTGCTATAATGATGGCTTCCATCCAATAGCGATTGAAGTTATTGATGAAATATGCATCACCTTGTGTACTTATAATGAGATCGAGATAATAGGAAACGTTGCTACTTAAATGTGGAAAAATGTGGTTGTAATAAGTGCCACAGAATGAAGAAGTTTTTGCAACATCCAAGGGGAAGAGGTTGGTAGAGACATTGTGGGAGATTTAGTAATTGTTGGCTTGGGCATTGCAGTAATAGAAGATTATGCCCATGAGTGAGACTCTGCCCTTAAGTATGAGCACATCGATTTGACCATGCTACTGTAAACAACTTTACTCTTATTATAATTTAGCTTGCAATGTACGAATTCCTTCAATCAATTTGATCTGATGAATTTGACCTCTTATATCCATGGAGCTTCCCCTTGCATTAGAGTGATAAAAAACATTCAACTGCATTGTCCCACATCACAGTTTGCTTCTCAAAGTCTGACAGTGATGGAAAGCTATCTCTTAGGCTGTCTCTTATGCCTTCATGATGTCTCTAATACATTGCTCTTCAAACAACGATTGCATACTAAAAATCCTCATGTGGTGCAAATCACAGCGAGGAGACCCAAAAAATGTGCCACAACAAGGATCTGTGTCTTTTCTGACGGTTGAACCCTTGGATCATGAATCCGATGCAGATCTTGATCCCTTTTATGTTAGGGTGACAACTTTTAAGCAAATCTATGACTTTTAATAGGAACAACTTTGCACCATTGCATTGGATCCCCACAACGCTAAGATTTAGCGTTCAACCAATCAATGATCGTTCCAAAAATCATTCCCTAAAACAGATCTCAGAAGAACGAACCATGCACACGTTATTTAATTGATCACTCCACACAAATCGAAGATCTCGATCCTTATTAGCTTTGATACCATATTCGAAATGAGAGAGATCAGAGAGAGTGATTACACAAAACACCAAAATGCACTCTAATATTTTTCATTGATCATAAGAGATACAAATATAAAGGACATAAAACACTGACTTTGACACATCTAGATCATGATTCTTACGCATAACATAGGAATCAACAGTTTCAAGACTGATGCCTAAAGACTAATAATGATGACTACACATGACATGGAAGGATTACTTCCAACAATTTTAGGACAATATGTGGGATGCTAAGGAGATGGAGTGTAAAATGAGGCTAAGCTACTATAAGGAGGTGATCAACCCCAACTTTGATAACCATAATTATCTCTCTATGTTAACTAACACTAAGAAGAAAATGAACATCGCTAGGATTAAAACTAACTCTCATGAGCTTCGAAGTGAGACCAGGCGGTGGTCTACCCCCAATACTCCATGGGACGATAGAATTTGTCACATTTGTGATATACTAAGAAGGTGGAAGATGAAAAGCACTTCCTTTTAGACTGCTCGACCCTTGCCCACATCCACTCACAACTCCCTATCATAAGCCACACCTCCAATATTTTTGACTTATTAAGTGAACCCAACTATAGTGATCTTGGAACGCTTCCTTCCCTACTCCTGGATCACAAAAACAAGATTTTGAAGAATGGAAATTAGACTCTCTTTTCTTGAGGTCCGATATATCACATTGGTCTTAGTGGACGTTAATCATCATCATCATCGTCATCATTATTATTATTAATTAAAAAAATTAATATAAGTTAAAGATATATACATTAAAAAAAATGTAACAAGGAATTTCATTTTCATTGTTTCATAGAGATTCTTAATATGTAAATGTGGTTTGTTACAATACCATAGGCCAATATCAAGGTTGATCAATACAACATATCCAAAAACCTACATTTCGCATGACTCTTCTTCACATGGTATATGTTTTAATTAATTAATATAGTTAGAAAGAAAGAAAGAATATAACTAATTTTGAAATATATTTCAACCTTTAACTCCTGATTGCTAAAAATATTCTAGAATATCCCATGGAGATTAACTCCTTACCTCCACTTAATAATTAATTATAATTAAATTGAATTAATTGTTAATAATTAAATTAAATGGATGATAAACACCAATCTATTGTAACCATCTTATATCTCACATTACCAACATCAAAAAACTTTAAAAAGTAGCCAACTTATAAGTTTATTTTAAATTATTAATTTATTGCTATTATTAATTATGGAAAGAATATATATCAGCTAAACACATACAATTTGTAGGAAAAATGCATCTATATTTAAAAAATGTGTAAAACAATGGAGTTTCATTTCAGCATTATCATGGAGAGATTTTATTACAATACCATGGGTCAATATCATAACTTACCAATACCATATGCCCAAAATATAATAACTCTTTTCATATCAAACTTATTCATATAACATTTTTTAAGTCAAAGTCCGTAGGGTCTTGGATAGAGCATTGCGTGATGGTGATTGGATGCTCTATTAAGGCACTCGCTCTCTTAAGAAACTCAGTGACGGTGTTTGGATGCTCTATTAAGGTACTCCTTGATGTGAAGTCACAATCCAGAGTTGATTTCACAATCAAGCTCGATTGGGGCGATATATTGGACGGGATGAAAAATTAATTAATTTAATTAAAAAACAAATACTTTTAAATTTATAACTATCTCTTATTAAACTATAATATAATTTTTAGAATTTAAATCTTTAGCATCCAAAATTAAATGCTTTCTAGTATTAAGAGTTCACTCATGGGGAATAGTCTTCTAGTCCTTAAATAAGATCTACATTATTTTTCTAAACAATCCCTCGTGCAAGAGGTATAGTTATAAAAAAGACCTCCCTTTTCATGAACAAGGGATACTATTCATTCTTTAGAAGAGGAGCCCTAATAGTTTTACTAGTATAAATAGTATTCAATATTTAATAAGAGGGGCTGCGGGGCAGCTAGTCCCTGCCCCAGCCCCTCACATTAATGCAGTCGGACTTAAGAACACCTGCGCCATCTGTTAAGCTTAATTAAGTTAGCTGTAAGTTAGTTTGAGTCACCTGCATGTATTACACGTGCCCGTCCACCCTGAAGAGCTTGCATAGACTACTGATTTCACGAGAATAATTCTTTGGCCCTTTGCTTGGTTTTGCCCTTTGCACCAGAGCTTTGGATCTGGTTTAACCTTGTGATTTGCTTCAATGGCAGTCTAGATGGCATATTGCATTCATGTTGAATTTTGGCAATAGGCATATAAATGAACATTAGCTTGGCATCATGCCAAATGCTTTGTGGGCAGGGGCTCGTTGGGAAGATTTCAAGTGATTGTTGGCAGCATGGTGCCAGTCAGGTTGGCATTGATCTCAACAGGTTGATGAGTCTGTGTATGATGATCAGGTGGCTGTAGAGGTTGCCAGTTATGTTCCTGTGCAGATGCCTATAGGTGATCAATGTGCATTAGCAAGGGCCAAACCACCGAATTGCCCAAGGTAAACCGGAGTGCATGGCTGAGTATCGAACGATCTGAGGAGAGATGTTTTATGGTACAGAGATCTGAATCTTTTGAACATTCTTGTCTGCAAATAATTACCAGATGTGGAGAAATGGCTACATTTTGGTTTGATTCAATCAATCTTGAGCATAGATCTGATCAATCCGTGAATTGCGGAATTGTTATACGTTGTGCTGGTTACGAGTGAGTGTGCACTTCAATTTAAAGGACATGTGCAGAGCTAAAACCTGCAGATCAAGCATTAAGGTGGATCGAGCTGAGGGCTCATGTTGATGAGTAAAACGATGTGTTTGATCATCAAAAACTCGACCGTAGTGAAGTGAAGATGGCTTGATAATATGCGTTGGGCACCACAGTCAATAGACCTGTACATTGCTCTGTCCAAAAGCTAGCATTTATGAGTCTAGCTGTTGATCAAAGCAGAGGTTGGAGAGTCTGCGGTTTTATATTAGTACATTTAAAGAGCAGAATGATGTGAATGTGCCAGTGTGCAGAGGCATCCTTATGTGAACAAGAGTTCGCTGTAAATGCTTAGAGAACGCGGAGCTGGAAGGAGGCCTTGGGTGTCACAGTAAATTTCCAGCGGTAAGCAGAATCGGTTAAGGAGGGCTTGAGAATCGGTTAAGGAGGGCTGAGAAGCCTGATAGCGTATAACGAAAAACACTTTACACATAATTATTAGTTAGATAATGTAGACTATATAGTTTTAATCTCGACCTCTATGTATGTATTTGTTTATTATTTACACGCCTGTTTTAATCCATAATACATGTACCGTATTTTTTATTATTACAAAAATCACTATTTTTTCTGACTGAGAAAAAATGCATGATATAAAAATTACAGAAATGTAAATACTATCTTAGTTTTTATTACGTTTTCATTTGGGTTGATATCAAACACGCAAGTTAACTCCATCTTTGTAATTAATGTAGATTTATATGATGTTAGATTATACGAACTAAGGTAGGAAATGAAACGTTGGATCAATGTCAAAATCCAACCCCAGTAAACATGTTCGCGTCGGTCTTTAACGAAAAGCGATGCACATTAGTATTCATTAAAAGTTGCACTTGTGACCAACCCCAGTTAACATGTTTGCGTCGGTCCTTAACGAAAAGCTCCGACCATCTCCGTCTATGCATGATCCTTTTGGCGCCCGCTCGCCACGTATCTCATCTACCAGCTGCCTTCATTACCGAGCATCCAGAAATCCTTCAGATGGCAGTAATATATGCTGCATGCCCGCCTCCCTCTGATGGCTGTTACCCCTTTGTATGCTCACTGAGCCAGACTCTCGTGCTTTTCGATTGCCTTCTTCCCAGCGCTCTCTGGTGCAAGCAGACTGTTACCAGCCTGTTATTTCCAACCTCCAGCCTGTTATTTCCAACCTTTTTCTTACTTCGCTTGAGAGGAACTGCATATTGGTTTGTATTATAAGTAGGCCACGCTGATGACTTGTATAGCAGGATTTCCACTGCCAAATAACGCGAGCTATCGAGCTTCTGATCTGATCGACTGAATCTCGGTTTGAATTAGCAGAGCCTACTCCTTTATTAGTTTTATATAAAGCTAGTCAATTTCTAAACCAAGCTAAGCTACTCTTGCATTCATGAATTCGAGGCTTAGAAATATCTTCTATTATAGGCGCACATATTCAAACCAGTGCCTCTCGGCAGCTATCCATTATCTTGCAGTGCAACTTTTTGTGTTATTTATTCACAAATTCCGTGTTGAGGTAAATACTCATCATTGAGTGCAGCATTGACCTGCTGAGTTGAACAGCAGTTCGATGGGTTGATGTTGCATACAGCGATGAGCTTTTATTAATGGCGATCAATGTTACCGAAGGGAAGAGAAACAATGTTTTATTTGTAATCAAAGAAATTATGGTTGCGGGAAGGAAAGGTTAGGGATGGCTATTATGTTTTTTTTTAAAGGATTTGGCTCATTTCTCTACGCGATTTCTGCTATATCATGCCCTTGTTCATTAAAATGGTAACAGATAGGGCAGTTCGATTGTTGTTTTGACTTTGCAGAATTCACCTATTAGTTTGATGATAAGATTTGTTGAGTCGTTTATCAAAGTTAAAAAAGGATATTAGTTGTTGAGAAGGAAACAATCAAAATACAATAAGCACTCAAATTCTCAAAAATTGTATGAAGGGAAGCACGCACATTCTGTAAAACAATTGCTTTTGGAAATTTGTTTAAATTTGAGTCGACTTAGATCTCCCTGAAGTTAGAGATCTAACTTCCCGTATCCTCTGATTTCGATAAATCGAATTGATTTAGATTTGTGAAATGTTGGATGCCTAATTTTCTGTATTACCAGATTTCATTGCAGAGAAGGAATTGGACTGTTATATGTGGTTCGCCTACACAAATCTCATGCCTATGAATGTCTGGGAAAATCATTTTCATTATGTAAATTTTACGATCAATTACTCTCTGCATCTTTGCATTGCCATGTTTATGTTTAGTATTAATTTTGTTTTGGTAACTTTGCTTCTGACTGATCTGGAGTGAGATTTAAACATTGCATAACTTTCCCTTCACCGACTATGGGGTAATCCCACGATGTATTGCTTGCTTGTGCAGATTACTACGGCGCCAGCTGAATTGATTGGAGGCCAAGAACAAGTGAAAGCCGTCGAAGAAGCTGTGAGAATTACAGAGAATCTCGTGGCTGAGAAAACAGTACATGTATGCTCCGCCACTGTGGAGAGACCTGCAGAGAAATTGATTGCAACTCCACCTGTACAAGTTAGTGGGGAATTGAAAATTCAGAATACAATTGTCACAGAAGAACGCTGCCCAAATTCCATTCGAGCTTCAATCCAAACATTACCGAAAGATTGCATTCGTAAGAACCTTGAAGTTTCCAATTGGACAATGAAGTTAAAGGATGCAGATGGCAGTCCTGAATCGGATTTTGAAGTGAAGAACGGAGACAGGTAAATTTTCAGAAGAAGAAACTATTCATAGTTTAACGAATTTCGGTGGATTCGACTTACAATGAATTCTATAGCAAATAAGGCACGGGTTCATATGACATCAGCAGTGCTCTGCAAAGTTCGTAATTTGACCTGCATCCATGGAGGTAAAATTAATTAACGGAAACAGGTAAAACTTTGTCATTAGCTGCGTCGTTTTTCTCCTGTCTTCAAGCATTTTTTAATTTATTTCCAGAGGTTCTGTGCTGCGGACTCTTTAGGTTTTTGTTTGTTCCACTGAGCCTCTTTTTTCACAGTTACGTGCTCTGTAACAGAGGAATTTCGTTACCATTGAACAGAGTAATAAAGAGTATATTGGAGGTTAAGAGAGACTGAAGATAAATGTTCTATTATAACAGTGAAGCAGTGAAGAGCCCAGGACGCCGACCTCAGGCACCAGGTAAAGCCATTATGGGTTTTGTTATTCTCTTTTATACAAATCCAAGTTAAATCACTGCCATATTCAGTCCGTCCAGAAACAATCTGCTTAAAAATTATGTTTCAATTAAAAAATTGCAGTATTTACCTGATGAATTCATGAACATTTCCAATAGGCTCTGGATGCAGAATTAAGGCGTCCGGTGCAGCAGCATTTATTTGGACGAAGGGCCGTTGCAGATGAAGCATGATGGACGAAGGGCCATTGCGGCGTTGCAGATGAAGCAAAGGGTGAAGGCGTTTTAAGGAGGCAAGTAAAGTCGGTTGCCTCCATGCAAATTGACACGCCAGGGCAATTTCGACACGGCGTCAAGGTGGGCAACAGCCATAGTTTAGCAGATATGATCGGCAATAAGTATTCCTAACATTAAATGTTAGGAGATTAATGCTAAGGGAAAACTAGCATTAATTCATGAAGCTCTTAATCAATTGTACTTTTGTCAAATTTATCCTAACTTTTCAGCTTGTATACCTCGTACTGAGGCCAAATAAGACGAACATGTTTCTGATTTGTTAACAGCATAAAGAAATAAAAAATATGGTTTTGGTTTTCGTGTCATTCGAAGGGACTTTGGTCTAAATTGAAATAGTTTTATGGGTTGCCGTGCCAAACTAATAGCCACAGACAAAAATCGATTGCTATAGTCCCTGCCAGGCCGGGAGGGCAGGGACTAATAATGATGGATAACTGGAATAAATTTACAAATTTCCTATTTCAACTCAAACTGACTTATCGACATAATTAAAAATAACAAATATATATATTTTGATTAAACATAGCTGATATATATTTTTATCTAACGAAAAAAATCCTTTTAATATATTAAATTTTTTACGGTCTAATTATTAAATTATTAATACAACTCTGTATAAATAATGATGATTAAAATAGGTTCACAACATTACTTTATTGATATATATACACGCATCCATCATGGTAGATGGATCATCGGCGGTAGATAGTTTATCTACAAATTCAACCATTTTTCTAGTACTCCGTTGGTCGCCTTCGAAACTTTAGCCCTCTTCGTCATTATTAGCCGTTGAGACGGCGTTCATGCTCATGGGTTTTTAATTACCTGCTGCCTTTTCTTTCAAGGTTAATCATTTTGGTTTTTAATTACCTACTTGCTGCCTTTTCTTTCAAGGTTAATCATTTTGGTTTTTAATTACCTACCTGCTGCCTTTTCTTTCAATGTTAATCATTTTGGTTTTTAATTACCTACCTCCTGCCTTTTCTTTCAATGTTAATCATTAATGGTTTGTTAGCTTGTCTGGTTCAAGATTGTACTACCTGGTATGTGAAAGTAAACATCTCACTTAAAAAATTAGATCATACCATATCTTTTCCAATTAACGATTAGACCACCTCCTCCAGCAAAAACAACTCACTCTAATTCCACTTATAATCTTATAAACAGCTCCCACTCTAATTCCATTTATAATCTTATAAATAGGTGTTACATTATGCAATCTCAGCAGCTATCCTTCATATACTGTATTTCTCTTGCCTCAAATTGTCTAACACCGTTGGGCTATTTCTTCAGGCTTTGGCTGAGTATCGAAAATTTGATCTTTCATGGCATCTCTGCACTTCAAAGTAACAAGAAAGCCGGCCGTCCTCGTCGCTCCTTCCCGGCCAAATCCAGAAGAGTTTCTGTACCTCTCCAATATCGATGATCAAGCGACCCTGAGATTTCATATTCCGGTCGTTCAGTTATATCGGTTCGACCCATCGAAGAACGGTGAGGATCCCGCCCGAGTTATCAGAGAAGGGCTGGCCAACGTTTTAGTGATCTACTACCCTTTTGCTGGAAGAGTCAGAGAGGCTCCCGGCGGAAAGCTCGTGTTGGAGAGCACTGGAGAAGGCGTGTTGTTTGTGGAAGCCGATGCGGACGTTGCTCTCGAAGAGTTAGGAGACCTCCTGCCGTCTTTTCCCTGCTGGCAAGATCTGATATACGACGTGCCGGACACACTGACTATTACCAATTTACCCCTCCTTCTAATTCAGGTTCGTTCGATCATGTTCTGACTCGATTTTTTTTTCATGTTTTCAGTTTGTTATGGCGCATGGTGGCATTGAATGCTTTTTCTTCCAATCGAAGTTGTGACTTAACGTACCATGGCGTCTCAAACTTTCAGGTAACGCGTCTGAAATGCGGAGGGTTCATATTCGCCGTGACTTTTAATCACACCATAACCGACGGACTTGGCCTCGTTCAGTTCATGAACGCTCTCGCCGAAATGGTGAAGGGGGCTACGAGGCCTTCGGTTCTCCCTGTTTGGAAAAGAGAAAACCTCCGGCCCCAGGCGAATCCCGTTGTCAAATTTCCTCACTACGAATACGATCAAATAGAAGACAGAGATGGGAAAATGGTGGCACCTAACGAGTTGATCCACAATTCATTCTTCTTCGGACACAAGGTGATCGAGTCGCTCAAAAGACAAGCAATAGGCTAATGCAAGTACTCAACGTTTGAACTTCTATCGGCCTTTTTGTGGCGTTTGAGAACGAAGGCTTTCCAACTGCACGCGGAGCAGGAAGTTAGGTTCATATTCCCCGTGAATATCCGCACGAAATTGCACCCGCCTCTTCCTGGAGGGTTCTACGGGAATGCGATAAGTCTTGCATGCGCGAGGACGACCGCAGAAGAGCTGACAAACAAGCCGCTGTCTTTCGCTGTGAAATTGATAAACAAATCGAGAACGGCTGTTAACGACGAGTACATCCGATCGGCGATAGATTTGATGGAACTGAAGGGGCGCCCTCACTGCACAGTGGTGGGCTCCTTTTTTGTTTCAGACGTTACCAAAATCGACTTCAGAAATGTGGATTTCGGGTGGGGAAGAGCAGCCTACGGAGGTCCTGCAGGAGGCGGTGTAGGAGCAGTGTCAGGTCTGGGCAACCCCTTAATCTCCCATCGCAATAAAAGTGGCGTGGAGGGAATAGTGGTTCCCCTTTGCTTGCCCTCTGCTACCATGCGAAGATTTGAAGCAGAAATCAGTCATGCTATCGAAAACACTCCTCCTTTTGCGCGCTCTTATATCTGAAAAGTTATCGGGTGTTATACAAAATCTCACACCAGGTTGGCTTTAGATGGGTTTGGGTTTGAATCGTTTGGGTTAGACTTCGTTATCTTGTGTAATTCTGTTGCTATTTAGGAATAGGCATGTTGTATCTGCATTAGTATGTAATGTTTATCGCCTATGAAATCAATTGGTCGTTTTAATTTCATATATAATATATGTAAGGTGTTCATACGTCATTGGTAAAACATGTTTATATGGAAACATCTAAATTGGAAATCTTATAGCATTATTTTGCACGATACAACGCATATTACATTATATTTAATATTTCTAAATTTCTAAGTTAATCAGAGTAATTAATGGGAAAGTGGTATTATATTATGTTTAGATTAGTACAGATTTATTTTAAATATTGATCTAATATGAAATGGATTTAACATGGGCAGATTAATTTCTTTCATTTATATTTTTTATGAGTAGACATTATTTAAATATTTGTATAATTATTTATTTTCTCACTCCATGATAAAAATTATATCTGTAAATTAATTGTATGTAGAATTGTTAAAAATAAAATTTCAAAATATATAGGGGGGAGAAAAAATTTTTATATTTAAATTATTTCCAAATTACTTTAAATAATAAAATTAATTTATTTAAATTAGAAAATGTTATAATGTTTTTTAAGATTAAATCTTAGATTATTTTTTTAAATTATAAATAGAAATAATTATATTATAGTATTTTAATATCTTCTTGTTTAAAGATCCCTTTATTCAGCATTTAATCAATAACTATAGTTACTATAACATTATTAAAATTAAAAAATATTTATATTTTATTTGTTTTTACTTAATAATAAAATATCTATAATATTTAATACACTACTTTAATTCACTTAACTATAAATTCCTATAATATTTATAAAATTGTAAGGATATTTAAAATTTTATGTTTATTTGTTTTACTTAATAATAAATTACATTTTTTTACTAATTAAGTTTTTTAAATTAATTAAAATTAATTTTCAATTAATTTTGAACTATAAATATTATATCATAACCTGTCATCTTAATAAATATATAATATTACCACTATTTACATTAAAGTATTATAAGAAATATAAATGTGAATCATTAAAAATTCACATAATCACATTGATTTTTTTTAATCATTTTAATAAAACAATAAATAAATATTATTAATCATTAGTTTAAATTTTCATAAATAATAAAACTATTAACAAAATAATTAAATAATATACTTTTTCTTTAATAAAATTGTTATTAATGTACATTATTTAAAATATACAATTTTTTTTGGATTTCATAATTTATTAGTTAACAATGAAACTATGCTAGTTATACGTAATTCTAGATCTATTATCTCTATTTCCTAGATCCACTCTTGTTAATAATTATAAAGAGTTGATTTGATTGATAATCTTCGATAAAGTTTCATTTAGATCCACGAGGTAATAATCCGCCTTCACCTAATTGAACGATTGGCCTCGGTTCGGGAGGAAGACCTGGTAATAGGCATTAAGACCATCATTTGTCTATAGTTGTTCGGAAAATCTTTAGCCAATTTCATAGCGTCAACCAGACAATCCTTTTTCCTTCTATTTTTTCATCTCCCATCTTCCATAGTAGATCTTGGTTCTCTTCCAATCTATCCATTTCAATTCTATCTACCAATTCTTCCATCCCTATTTAAACGATCTACTAATGCATTTGAGATCAGACCATTAGGTTGTTTTTCCCGATAGCATCTCCCCAAGTAGCTATTTTTTCTCTCTTTAAAATGTTGCAGAACCGAGGAAAGAGTAAATAAGGACGAGCCGAGAGGTAATGAGGAATAATCTCTCTCCAGGATTGAATCTCATAATCGAATGTACTCCCGTGATCTCAATAAGTTGGTTTGTTACCAAAATAGTTCTAGCACATTCATCCTATGGGTTGATTAGAGGTTATACGTACATATTATGAAATAGTTTATTAATTGAATACTAAATTTATCTCTATATATAAAGACTTTGACCAGATTGTTAAACAATTTATAGTTATTCTAGATCTAATGATACTACATTTCCATCTCTTCATCTTCTACATCTATTTCATACATAAGCTAGCAAAGTGGGGTTTCTGGTTTAGTAACAAAACCCTTGTTCAGTGCCTTTTGGCAAGTTAGAAATCTAGAGTGTTTCCTTCCAAAAGTGGTGCAAGATTCAAAATATAAGGTTAAATCTAGCAACATCGAAGAATATATCCAGTATATACAAGATCACACTCTAATATGCAAAGTCACTGGTTTATGAAGCTATGAAAAGTATTTAATTTGGTGGATTCTGATAGCTAGAATTGGATTTGGCAGAAAAAGGATCCTTCATGGTCATTTTCTCTTAGCTTGGAAGAGATATCCAAGGTTTTTGAGGGAGGGCTTTATTTTTCTAATAATGTAGGGCTCCTCATGTAGTTTTGAAGGGGATGTATAATCTAGACAGGGAAGGCTTTCTATCTAGTGTGGGTATGACTTTTTTCTCTCCCCAAGGAACATTGGGAAGATGAAACCCTTGAAGCCCACAATGACATCTACCATTTTGTCAAAATATCAAAGGCTACAAAGGGAGGGAGATGAAACTCATATGCTTGGATCTATGTTACATGAATATCCTCCAACCTCTTCCAGCCTCCATAGAGGTAGTGTTTGGAAGAAATCAACATGTCCACATTAGATGAGGAAGCTACCATGAATACATGAATCTTATTAGGGATTGTCTAATGAATGGCAAGGAATAGACACCCTTCCCAAAAGGAGCTTGATGATTTGGGAAAACTCCCTCAAAGTAGAAGAAATATAAGTGTATATAATACCTGAAATTCTTGCCAAATCTCTAGATTTGGAAATCGATTCGAGTATTTTTCCTATGTAAAAGAGTCTCTTGAGAAAAACAACATTCAATAAAACATGTAATTAGTAAGAGGAAAATTCCATAACCTTGTATTGACTCCCACATAAGTTGTAGAAAAATCAAGAATGTGGAAAAATCTATTGATGATCACAAACAAAATCCATAACCACACAAAATGATTGGCGCCTTTTTGAAAGAAGTTCAAACAAAAACTACAACAGAAAATATAAATCTAGATCTCTCACAACTCACAAGAAAAGAAACAAACTAAACTCGAGAACTAGAATTGCAAAGTAATGAACTAAAAAAACAAAAGAGGAAGAGGAGAGAGGAGTTGCACAATAAGCCATATAAAAAAGGTTGGATTGCAAAGTAGTGAACTAAAAAAACAAAATAGGAAGAAGAGAGAGGAGTTACGAAATAAACCAAAAAAAAAGGTTTCCAGAGCAATTGACTGTGAATGTCGTCAAGGAATCCCACCCGCCACTCTCTGAAAGGTTCTACAAGAGTGCAATATGTATTACATGTGCGAGGACAACCACATAAGAGCTAGCAAGCCAGTGTTTCGGTGTGAAATTGATCAACAAAGAAAAAACAACTGTGAATGACGAGTATGTCAGATCTGTGATAGATTTGATGGAATTGAAGGGGTAGCCTCGCTGCATAGTTGTGGGTTCCCTCTTTTCTGTTTCAGATGCTACCGAAATTAGCTTTAGATATTTGAATTTTTGGTGGGGAAAAGCAGCCTATGGGGCTCTAGCAAGAGGCGGGGTAGGAGGAGTGTCGGCTCTCGTCAACTTCTTAATGTCACATGACGAGAAAAGTGGCATGTGGGGAACAATTGTTCCCATTTACTTGCCTTATGCTACCCTGCAAATATTTGAAGCAAAAATCAGTCATGCTATTTGAACTTAGATGGAGAAGATAATAGTTATTGGATAACCATTTGAAATAAAATCAATTAACAATATATAAAATTATTTGAACATAGTCATTGAAGTATTTTATAATTTGTTAAATATCACATGTAAACAAAATGCATTACACCTTTTAATGTTAATATTGAACTATACTATCAATATTAATTTAAAATATCACATTTAAACTATTGAGTATTAAGGGAAATACATATCTCACTCATACTAAAATATGGAAAGCCATCATAAATAAAATTAGAATTGTGTTACTTTTAGTTATTTTATCTTTTTGTATAAAACTAATTTGAAACTAAAGTGAAAATTAAAATATTTTATTTATCACATATATTGAAAGATCTTTTCATGTTAATACATTTTAATTTTTAATTTAAGTATGTTTTATTATTTTTTTATGTAATATTTTAACAACAATTCCCTTCTACTAAAGTAAGTCATAACATGATAAAATAATTCTCAGTAACTCATAATTCATATTTACTTAAATAGTCTTCACATTTAATGTTTAATTACTTATATATCTTACTCCATAAAAACACAAACCTTTACATTTATTTAAACCTTAATTTTTTTTAATAAAATAAATATAATATTTGAGATTTTTCTCTCTATAAATTTTAGAGTTTTCTCTACATAGTCATCCATGATTAGCTTCATTGGAGGCGACTCTACCCCCTATTTTAGCTAGATTATTTGAAAATATCATAACAATTCTGGATCTACTTATAATCCCCTTCAATCTCTTCATCTTTGAGATCATTTTCATAGACTAGTTGGGGAAGTGATGTTTCTAGTTTTGTAGCATAACCCCCACTTGGTGCCTCTTGGTGAGCTAGAAATCCAGAGCATTTCCTACCATAAGTGGTGGACATGGTACGCATTCTTATTGGCTAGTTTGATGGTTCTTTTTTTGTACCACTTGATAATCATTGGAATGTTATGTACTTCTTACACATTTTCATGAACTCGCCTGAACTAGAATGTTTTATAAGAAACACTTGACAAAAATTTGTACTCATATTTAGTCAATGAAAAAGAAACAATTTGTTGTTTCTTACTAATCCATGCCAATATCCTAGATCTAAGTCTAAATGCATATTCTAAATTATGTTTTTTGTATTCAGGATTTGTGACCCAATTTGAATCAGAATAACCTGTCAAATAAACATTTAAATCATCATTGTATTTAATACCAAAGCTATCAATTCCTTTTAGATACTAAAAGAAATGCTTCACTACTTTCTAATGTATTTCAAGAGGTTTGACCTTGAGTTGACATAGGATGCTAACTGCATATGCTACGTCTATCTTAGTTGTGGTGACATAGTTTAGACTTCCCACTAGTTAAAGATACAATGTTCCATCCACCTCTCTTGTCACATAACTACCGTAGAGTTTTCCATTATGTTCTAATGATATTGATACTTCCATACAGTGGTCCAATTTGAATCTTTCAAGTAGTTGTCTAATATATTTATTTTTTGTAACCAACTCATGACCAACTTCTCTTCATATTTCAAGAGTTAAGTAGTAATGCAATTCAATATGGTCTTTTATTTCAAACACCTATGAAAATTGTCCCTTATATTCGTTAATTAACCTTGAAGCATTGTCTATTATAATAATATCCTCAACGTATAGGGAAATTGTAATAACATGCCCCTTTTGATTTGAGCTAATATAGATTATGGTCACCTTTTCTTCTCATAAATCCATTTTGAAGAAATAAAGAATCAATGTTCACATACAAAGATATTAGTGCCTCTTTTAGTCCACATAAAGCTTTCTTAAATTTGCAAAGAAAGTGCTCTTGACCCTTTTTAACAAACCCTTATGACCAAACAAGATATACTTCTTCTTTTAGTTCCAAATTCAAAAAAAAATAGACTTAACATCTAGCTCATGTAATTTCCATTTATGTTTTGTAGCTAAAGAAATCATCAATCTAATTGTATTTAACTTAGCTACATCTACAAAAGATTATTTATAATCAATTCTTTGTGAGTATCCTTTTGAAAATATTATATTTATCTACACTCTACCATATTTAAATTTTGGTTTGAATAACCATTTGGATCCCATGGGTACATTTTTTCAGGAAAATATGTTAATTCCCAAGAATCATTTTTCATTATCGATTTTCATATTCTTCCTTCATTGAATATCTCCAGTTTTTATGTTCATTAGCTTCTTTAAATTTCAAAGGTTTTATGACATCATTGGTTTCATCATTAATGCATAATCTTTAAATGTTACTGGTGGTTGAGTTTGACTAATTTCCCTTCTTGGTGCTTCACTTCTTTCATCTCTCCTCCCACTTCACATTGAATATTTTCTTCCTCTCAGTGTTTTGTGGATGTTAGAGGTGTCCATGTAACTAGATTGTTCCTCCTCTTTCTATTCATGTTTGTTGCGTCAAATTATAGCCTTATAATTTGATTAACATAAATCATCAACCTAGGGCAGGTAAGCTTGTGAGATGTTGCATAAAATATATGCAGGCTTAACACTGTGAGTGTTGATTAATCTAGGTATTGAATTATACAAAACTAATGACTCTTTCTTGCATCAATCACTTAGTAAGAGAGGCTATAGAGTGGTTCAAAAATCCCTCTACATCTCTTATGATTGTTGATGATGATTAGGAAAATATATAGAAATGAACTTACACGAAACTCAAAAATCCACTCAACATTATGAATGAAATCTTGACTAAATGAATTCCACACATTAATAGGAAACTAGTTCGTTTAATCAATTGATGTTGATATATCAGAAATAGTGCATTAGCTATAGGAAAAATATTATTATTATGTAAGAGAAATAAAATGCATAAACACTAGACTATGGGAGTTGTGAGCAAAGGGGGCCCTCCCTTACTCACAACCCCTTCAAATTAGTAGATATTTATCACTAAAATAGTCAGAACATATTATATCGTATTAATCTGAAAAATATATAGTCAAGTACAATATGATATACATTATTAGCTGAAACCAACCCAACAACCCCCTATGATATAAACTAGAACATAATTTATACATTTACAAAAGCCCATATATAGTTCAAAGCAAGGAAGACTACTAATCTAAGCCATCGGCTAACAATCCTGTTACAGAATATCAAATTTAGCCATACTGGGTCTAATCCATGATTGAAAGAATGGATTAGACGAAATTCGTTAGATGGTTGTAGCTTTCCTCCAAATGGCCAATGAGAGAAGGTTTGTGAATCTGGGCAGTATCGTTGGAAGATCTGAAATGGGTAATAGAACACCATCCATATGTGATAAATTCCCCAGAAAACCCATGTTCTTGTTTGACTTATATATTCATGGAACATAGCTAACTGCCGATGTTGTTGTAGGAAATCTGGACGGTTATAGGAAATGCACGGCTACAGGAATTCTGGAGTGTTTAAAAGAAATAGGATTGCACAATTGTCTACAAGAAATGCAGGCATATTTTCAAATCAAAACAAATCTGCACAATAACTCTAGATTAGTTGGCATGGTAATTGAATAAAGAACAAATAGTTGTAAGGAATACTTAAAGTTAAGGTAAAAGACACTTTTTCATGTTAATTTTCATGCTGCAGCATACGACACCCATTTGGAAAGAACCCAAGTATTATAACCAAAATAGGCATAATAGGGGTTAAATATAGTTCAAAATGGGAGAGGTAAATTATGGAAAAAGGTGTCAAAATTGGGGAAAACCAAGCCCAAACATCTCCCCCACACCTAGCCTCTTGCATGACCCTTATGCAAGAAAAAATGTTGCATCTTCCCAAAAAAAGAAAAGGAAATTGTTCCTTATCCCAAGCTGCAGCTACTACATCCAACTCATATGCTATCTTTGCCAATTGGTCCAACTGCTTACCACTAGATTATGCACGAATTTGACCCTTGTATAATTCATTCTTATTTTTCAGATGATCAATCCTAGCCTACATCCTTTTCATAATTCGAGGCTCTTTCTAGACCCACTCCTCATGTTCCTTTTGTATATGCAGGTTGTTCTCTTTCAGGTCTCGTTTTCCTTTCTCATGGATCTTTCAAAAATGGTGAGCTTGGTGATGATTTCTTCCAATTCTTGTAGAGACCATCTCTTCTTGGGGGTGACTTCCCCTTCCTGATTATCTTAGAGGGATTGAGGGGACTTGAGGTCCTCCTCTACTTGTTGTTCTCTTGTTGTGTTATTCCCATTTCGATGCAGCGGGGAGTCCTAAAAGGACATTGCTTCTTCGCTGATGAAATAAACTGACTCGATCATCTCTTTACCTTTGTGTGGGCCACGGTGTTTCTCCTTATTCTTATCCGGTGTCTCGGGAAACACTCTTGCATCCGTAGTATCCTTTATAGCCAGTTGAACAACCTAACTTTTGGTAAATCTTTTCATAGAGGTGGAAGTGCCCACAGTCTCCCCTGTCACCACCATTTCTTCGTCCCTATCTTCTTCCTTCATATGGAGCCCAAAGGGTCTGCAGCTTCTTCTTCTTTGGTTTTTCTACAAGCTTCTTCTCAGTGGGCTTCAGAGAGTCAAGGTCATCACTTCCTTCTTTCTTTACCAGTGGCCCATGATTCCATGGTTTTTTCTTTCATTTTTCCATTAGTTTTTCCTCTGTAGACTATTAAGGGTCATATTTTTTATCTTCCTCTTTTTCCGTTATTTATAGCCCATGCATCCACGACTTTTTCTTCGGTTTTTTTGTCGATGCTTCCTCCATGGAATTTGAGGAATCAGAATCCTCATTTTATGTAAAGTAATTTTCGGCCAAGAACTGCTCCCATGTCCTTTTCTTTTCTTTCAAAACCTCTACCAGGATTATTTTCATCAGCCCATGGTGATAAACATTTTCCTCTAAATTGGACCCCCTCTCCTTGGCAGCTGTCGACATATTCATCAGAGACATTCTCAAGTAATATGGAAAATTTAACAGCTTGTCATGAAAATGGGTGAGGAGTTGAATGTGAAACAAGAATGTAAGCCCAAAGTGACCTTCACACGTTATGTATTTTTGCAGGAAAAACAATAAGTTTTGGTACTTACTTTGCAATAAATCCTACGAAATTCCCTTACTTCAGTCGGGGTCAGAATTTTCTTTACAAAGGAAAGACATGCACAAGCCCTTGTTGAAACGGTGGTTTTTAAACTAATTTTATCCCAACTATGGAATTTTGCATGCTCCCACTACCAAACCCTTGGTAAAACTGAATTTGACATCCCCAACTTGAGCCCTATCACCATTTAGATTTAGGGTGAAAGATTTTGTGACTTTTGTGTTCTAGTCACTAAATTGCTGGAAAAATGGCAACCACCCTACTTTTTCCAATCTCTTCTTACTGTGAGGGTCGGCCTCCAACAGCTTAGGCCCTTCTGGCTTGAAGCAAACAGTAGCATGCAATTTCCACATGGTGAAAAATTGGAAGATAGGGCATATGCTCTTCTTTGAAAATATCGGGTTCAAGCTTTGCAATGGACTTGTGCGACAAGTGATGGCTTATTATAGAAAGTTATCAAAAAGCACAGGATTTTCGAGAGATAGGTCATGATCATGATTCTCTTCGTGATCCGACCTGTAGGAAGATATGGGGACTACGTCTATTGGTTGTGTCAGAATCATGGTGATCAGGCATGGATCTAGAGTCATAATGCACTGGATTATAGTTGTGTTTTTCCACAATGTTGATCATAGCTGAAAAATCATACAAATGTTAAAAATTAAAGAGTTAATTACCCTTTACCTCAAGTGCATTGTCATCGGCTGTACTTTACCTTTCTTACATTCCAATGGTCTAGTTCTTTGGATGAAACGTGCTTGTCCTTAAGATGATAACCCACTTAATAGTTAGATCAGATATATGACTTCATAATTCATGACCTCGACTAATAATTAAAATCTATGAGTACTTTAAATAATTTAAGTTGATTCTCTATCTATGGCTTTTGTTTTTCAGAAAATTAGGGTGTCTTTGCAGGAAATGAAATCAGGACTGTTGAGCCTTCTACTGAAAATGGAATCGTTACTCTTGATACTTCTATCAAAAATCGAACCACGACTTTTAGAACTTCTGCAAGAAATCGGACCATGACTTGCAGAGCTTCTGCAGGAAATCGAACCATGACTTGCAAAGCTTCTGCAAGAAATTGAACCATTAATCCACACTTCCCCCTTGTTTGTGTATAGTTCACTGCACATGAATAAAGGTGTTGATGAAGAATGTGCAATGAGCTCATTGGATTACCATCCATTGAGGTTAGTTGTTAATCAGTGCAAAGCCCATCACCTTTAATGAGAGCGAGCATCAAGGTACACTGATGCATCCTATCGGGTGTGAATTAATGAGCTATTGTAAAACCCCCCTGTAGGATCCAATAGTCAAGGATCCATAGTGATTCCCCATTTCTGTGAGTGAGGTAGCCTGTCATTAAGGCATACAAGCTTCAAGGCATCGTAAGGCTCTGATCTTGCACCAAGATAACTTGCTAATGTCAATGGGCCAACATTGTTGGAATGAGGGCCTTAAGAAATCCCACATCAGTCTAACACGAGCAATCCAAATTTTTAACTTAAAATAAAATTTATTGAGAGCATCCTAAAGAACCTAATGACCTATAATTTTAACGAGCCCATTGTACTCCATGCTCTTTAGATTTCATTTTTAGAGAATCTGAAATACTTGGAAAAGAAGACTCCGAGGGGGCTCCTTTTCTGTAACTAGTCCATTTGGCCTGGAAAAATTAATAAGACTATACCCAATAAACATTCCTATCATGTTTTACCGAGCACAAGGAGGAATAGAGTGAGCTCATTGTGTCAGTGTAAATTAGGAAGAGATAATGGAAGGAATGATCCATTCTCTCACCATCTTCAGCTCTCTTTTCTTCACAATTTCTTCCGCAAATTCCTCCTTGGATTGGGGTTTTTGATATAACTTTTTCTATGCCCATTAACCAAGAAGGTAATATTCCCATCATTAATGGTTTTAACCTGAACAGATCCATTATAAAAAACATTCTCAATCTCATAGGGGCCCACCCAATTTGTGTTAAATTTCTCTTTAAAGTTCATAAATTTTGAATCATACAATAATGCCCAGTCTCCCTCTTTGAACTACTTCTTTTTAATGTATCTATCATGCCATTTAGCTCGTTGTTGCTAAATCAAGTCAGTATGCTGAAAAACATCCTACCTAATCTCATCCAACTCATTGAGCTGCAGGATCCTTTGTTGCTGAGCTTCGTCAAGGTCTATACCCAAATCTATTGCCATTTTAAAAGTTTTGATATGCAATTCAATGGGCTATAAAACTTTCTTTCCATACACCAATTCATACGAAGAAATGCCAGTGGCATTTCTCCATGTGATCATGTAGGCCCACAATGCTTTAAAAAGTTTGTCAAACCAATGCTTCTTATGTAATTGCACTGTCTTGGTAAGGATTGTCTCCAACACCTTATTTGTTGATTCCACCTACCCGTTGGCTTGTGGATGATAAGGGGTGGACATTCGATGAGTAATCTGATATTTCTACACAATTCCCTACATAATATTTGACACAAACTGAGTACCTTGATTAGTGAATATTTCCTTAAGTACCCCAAATCTTACAAAAATATCAGAAAAAATAAAATCTACCACTATTTTCTCTGTTTCTCTAGGTAGTGCTCTTTCCTTCATCCACTTCGTAACATACTCATTACAAACTAAAATATAATTGTTACCTTTGGACGTAGGGTTGATTGGACCTACAAAATCAAGAGCCCATCTCTCAAAAGGTTCTATGAGAACCTGCGGCTGCAAAGGCATCTTGCATAATTATATATGCCGCCCCATTCTTTGACAATTGTCACACTTCTAGACATATTCTCTTGCATATTTGAAAAGAGCTAGCCAATAGTAACATGAGCAAAGGATCTTGTAAGTTATCTGATTGTCTACAGAATATCTTCCACACGGTTCATCATGACAAGATCTCAAAATTTCATAGATATCCTCTTCCCTAACACACCTACAGATAATCAAATTAGGTCTAGTGAAAAAAATATCTCCCCTCATCCAAGAGTAATGAACACTTTTCCTAGCAATTCTCTTTTTCTGATTAGATGAAAAGAAAGGAGACAACTTTCCTATAGCAAGGTAATTGGTCATGTCTGCAAATCAAGGTGTTTTAAAAGAAATAGCAAACATATTTTCATCAAGAAAGCTATCATTAACAGGAACATCCTCACCTGCATGGTTGAGTCTAGATAAGAAATCAACTACCTAATTTTCCTTCCCAGACCTATCCAATACTGTAATGTTAAATTCGTACAACAACAAAAGCCACCTAGTAACCCTGCCATTAGTAACTGGTTTATTCATGAGATATCGAATGGTAGAGTGATCGGTGTGTACAAAAACTTCATAGCTCGTGATGCAATGTCTAAACTTATTAATAGAATAAATCACAAAAAAGAATTATTTTTCAGTTACCGTGTACTTCAGTTTTGCAGGAGTTAAATTTTTACTAACATAATAAATAGCATGGGTTACAGGATCCTATGTTTGTCCTGGTGCTACTCCTATGGCTGAATTAGAGGCGTCAATGGAAACGTGAAAAGGAAATTTCCTATATGGGCCTCTCAAGGCTAACGCTGAAGAAATGTTTTCCTTGATTGTATCAAATGCAGCTTGACACTCATCATGCCAATGAAATTCAACTTCTTTAGTCAATAATTTAAATAATGGAGAGGCTACCTTTGTAAAATACAAACCTTCAATAGTAGCATGCATGTCCAAGGAAACATCAGACTCCCTTCTGATTGATTGGTGGGGGCATATTTGCAATGACTTACATTTTTGCCGAATCAACTTTAATTCCTATAGCAGAAACATGATGACCCAAAATAGTACCTTCATTCATAATCATAAAACATTTTTCATTACTTAATGAGAGATTAGTTTCTCTACATCTCTGCAAAACTTTCTCAAGATTATGTAAAGCTTCTTCAAAAGTATCACCCATGACTATAAATTCATCCATATAAACCTCTATGCAATCATGCAAAAGATCAGAGAAAATCCCAAGGACCGCTCGCTGGAATGTGGATGGTGTGTTGCATAGACCAAATGGTAATACCTTATATGCATAGGTGCCCCAGGGACATGTGAATGTAGTCTTTTTCTGGTCCTCTGGAGCTATCCTAATATGATTGTACCCAATGAACCCATATAGGAAGGAAAAATATTTTTTTCATGCTAAATTGTCCAACACTTGGTCTATAAAGGGCAGGGGAAAGTGATATTTCAAGGTTGACTTGTTTAGTTCCCTGTAATACACACACACTCACCATTTACCATTCTTCTTGGGGACAATAACCAACAAATATACCCACTAACTATCCGAGATAGGATAGAGGAACCCTACATTTAACAATTTTTGCAATTCATCTTTCACAATTTCCCTTAAAGCGGGGTTCATCCTCCTTTGTGGCTGTCTCACAGGCCTAGCTTTCTCTTCTATATAAATATGATGAATGCATGTGTCTGGGTGATTTCCTCCCATATATATGCATTCTCAAGAAAAAGCGTCTGAAAAGTTTTTCAATGCTTAAATTAACTGTTTTTCCTGTTCATGGGTTACGGAAAGATCAATATTCAAAGGTTTTTCAAGAAAAATTCAACCACCTTACTCCCCTTTTCAATGCTTAAATTAACTGTTTTTCCTGTTCATGGGTTAAGGAAAGATCAATATTCAAAGGTTTTTCAGGAAAACTTTCAACCACCTTACTCCCCCATTCAGTCATGGAATATGTAGGAAATGTAGATAATAAGGCTAAATGTAGTTCGGCTACTATACTATGCTAATGAAAATCCTACAGATTAGTAATGAAATCTAAATTATGACTAGATTGCCCTTCTTCTTATTGAAAAAAATCAGGATTAGAAATACAACAATTTATCAAATTTTCTTCTGAATTTTCTTTAAGGCTCATGGCTTGGGCAATTGTCAAAACTGGTCGGATACATTTTGAATCATGCTCCTCCTCTTCAAACCAATGTGTATTTTCTGATATTAAAAGAGGTTGAGCAGGGGGATTCAAATTAATATGTTTTATTTCAATCTAATGAGTGATGGTCATGTTTCCAGACATACACCCTATGTAAGAAACTGTCGTGGCTAACCACAGTCTCCCCAAGATCAAACGATTCCCTCCTACAAGATACTTCCAAGAATCGAATGAGATGAAAATGTCTTCTAATACCCACTCTGGCTTTACCTTAGACCTGTCTTCTAGCTCTAACATGGTAGGAGTAGGCAATAAATCAAAGGTTCCTATTCTAGATAAGATCTCCACAGTCATCACATTAATGACTGCATCCAAATCAATTAAAGTGTTTTTTATAGGATTTCCATAAATAAAGGTTGTAACCACAGGGATTCCAGGGTCTGCATATGTTCCAATAACAAATCCGGTAGACATTAAACTTGCAAGTTTCCCACCTACTTGAATTGTAGAGAATTCTCTCTTTTGTCTTCCTAGTATCTTGGTACATAGCTCCTTTATTTTTTGGCATAGATTGAGATATCTTTAATTGCTTACAGAAATGTGATCTTAACGCATACATTTCTCAGCTCAGACACAAGATCATACTCGGTTTGTTTTAGTTTCATTTCCAACCTCTCAGGAAAAGGAGGCTGGATCGTATGGGATGAGAAA
>APFE031116339.1:0-26126 GCA_000404065.3 Pinus taeda
GGTGGGAAGGCACATGTGGGGCACAACGACGACTGACCCGTGGCTATTGGGTGATTAAGTTTGATCGGGCCCACCATGCTCACGATGGACGTAACTGTTATTTTGGCTCAGAAAAATTATTAATTTAAAAAAAAACTTCTTCATTAAATTAATTTAATATGAAAATTTTGAACGAAAAAAATTGAACTTACCTTTCAATTGTGAGAATTCTTCGTTGAATATGTTGTTGATAGCAATACAGCTGCTCCACAAATTCACGAGTCTTTCAACGAACTTCAGAAAACCTGGATGTGACGTGAGTAATAGTGATAATGAAATTTAATATATAAGTGAAATTACGGAGATGTTTTTCCGTACGATTAATGTGGGATAATTTGTTTTAAAATATTATAGAGCGAATATTGTAGAATTGTTTTACAATGGATTGAACATGGGATTAATTTGTTTTAGAATA
The DNA here is from genome assembly GCA_000404065.3 of Pinus taeda. Lineage (NCBI taxonomy): Eukaryota > Viridiplantae > Streptophyta > Pinopsida > Pinales > Pinaceae > Pinus > Pinus taeda. Next base: position 455 of record APFE031116339.1, read on the forward strand.
TATTATAAAAATAAATAAAAATCAGTGGTTAGTAAATATTATATACTTTAACTATTAGAATAATTAATGTATAAGTTGTAGTTTACTATTTTAATTTTAGTAATTTATTTCATAAAAAAATTTAGTTTACGTTTTTCAATAAATTGCAGAATAAAATAATGAAGGTAAATAAATCTAACAAACTTTTAGAGGGAAATATTTTCGCGAAAAAAATTGGAGGGAAATATTTTTGCGAAACTTTTTGGAGGGAATATTTCTTTCCTTAAGCTATATAATATCCTTAGGAGACTCCATTTGTATCATTCAACATCTTCTATTTGAAAGGGATGGATTGTTATGATAGTGAAGTTTCGATTTATACACCATCAACATCTTCATCGCGTAACAACTCTATTCATATTGATGAATATAGCGCGAATTCTTCCACTGTGAATAGAAAGTCAATTCTTCCACTTAGTTCCCATTCTAAGGACTATGAGAGCAGCATTGATGAAAAAGGGGATGGAGAATTTCAAACTAATAAAGAGTCACAAATTCCACTTAGTCCTAATTCTAAGGACTATGAAAGCAGCAGTGATGAAGATCATGATGGTGAAGTTCAAAAGAATAGAGTGTCACAGTGTCCACTTAGTCCTAATTCTAAGGACTATGAGAGCAACAGTGATGAAGAGTGTGATAATGAATTTCAAAAGAATGGAGTGTCAAAGTGTCCACTTAGTCCTAATTCTAAGGACTATGAGAGCAGCAGTGATGAAGAGTGTGATAATGAATTTCAAAATAATGGAGTGCCAAAGTGTCCACTTAGTCCTAATTCTAAGGACTATGAGAGCAGCAGTGATGAAGAGTGCGATAACGAATTTTAAAAGAATGGAGTGTCAAAGTGTCCACTTAGTCCTAATTCTAAGGAGTATGAGAGCAGCAGTGATGAAGAGCATGATGATGAATTTCAAAAGTATGGAGTGTCACGGTGTCCAGTTAGTCCTAATTCTAAGGACTATGAGAGCAACAGTGATGAAGCGCGGGATGATGAATTTCAAAAGATTGGAGTGTCATAGTGTCCACTTAGTCCTAATTCTAAGGACTATGAGAGCAACAGTTATGAAGAGCGTGATGATGAATTTCAAAAGAATTGAGTGTCACAGTGTCCTCTTAGTCCTAATTCTAAGGACTATGAGAGTAGTAGTGATGAAGGACAGGATGATGCAGTTAGTCCTAATTCTAATGAGTATAAAGGTAGCAGTGACAAAGGACAGGATGTAGCATCTTCAATAAGTAAACAGTCACATTTTCAATGTAGTCCTAATTCTATGGACTATGAGAGTAGCACTGACAATGCACATGAGGAAGAATATCCATTAAACATCGAGTCAAATTTTCCATTCAGTCTGAATTCTAAGGACTATGACAGTAGCACTGAAGAAGGGGAAGATGAAGAGTATCCTCTAAGTCAATATTTGAAAAGCAGAGCTGATAACGTTCCTCTTAATGATGATGAAAATCCTTATAAAAATGATGATCCAATGATGGAGATGTTGCCAAGCAATATTGTATTGAGGAGTAGGAGTAGACCTTTCCGTATCAACACAAGTTGTTCTAGTTATACAAGGGGTAGAGTAGAATATCTGATGAGAAGAAGTTCTATCAATGCTTTCATTTCAAGTGAATGTTGCCAAAAAAATTGCTTGAAACATATGGATTTCACATTTGCATTAGAAAGCAAGAAGAGATATTTGTCAATGAATAAAAGCATGCAAAATTCATATTTAGTTGGCTGCATACAATCTACATTGTCAAGTTATGATTATCATATTAGGAATTTATTATTGTGTAGAAAAGCTTTCAAAATGTTTCATTCGATTGGGAATTTTCGTCTCTCAAGAATTCAAGAAAATTTGGAAAAGGATCCCACATTTTATTCGAAGTACGTTCTAAAAGACAGTTTGGGCCATTATCAAATTATTTGCCATGGTGCATGGATGAAAGATTTCTTTTCAAAGCATGGAGAGTGTATGCCAAATAGAGAGATAATACATATTCCAGATAATTTTTCAAGACGATAAATCTACAACTTATACAAAGAATATGCAGAAGGTGCTGAGGGACATGGCCAATTTATTACATATCAATATTTTGTGAAGGTATGGAAGAAAGAATTCAACAATGTCCGTATTCCTAAGAAGACAAGGATGGGAATTTGCAGTACATGTGCTTCTCTTAAATAAAAAAGGGACAAATGTGAAGGCTCAGAAAGAGGTAAGCGTTCATAACTTTAACTTTTAAAATTGTATAGTCATCAACTATGAAACATATTTCTTAATGAATTTCTTTTATGTTATGTAGATTTAATTGTCAAAGAACTTCAGGAGCATCGCAAACAACAAACAAACGAAAGGAAGAAGTTGTACAAACATCGAAAGAAGTGTTATGGTAATACAAATAAATATTTGGGTTTGATAATTGATGGTATGGACAAGAAGAAAGCACTTTTACCACATTTTGTTCGCACACCCAAAAATTTACAAGAGGAAAATTTTATTCAATTTCACTTGGTCGGTTGTATGGTCTTCAATGGGAAAATGTTGCCAAGGGTGTACTTCACAACTCCAAATATTCATAATGATGCAAATCTAACCATAACCATAATTCATGATGTGATTTCTCATTGGTCTGGTAATCTTCCTGAAGTTTTGTATCTACAATTGGACAACACTTGCCGTGGAAACAAAAATCAGGTTGCTTTTGGATATCTAAACATGCTTGTTGAATTGAGAATTTTTTAAAAGGTAAAGGTTGGTTTCCTTCTTGTTGGGCACACTCATGACCATATTGATCAGATGTTCAGCCGTTTTTCAGTCACATTGAGGAGGAAGGAAGTTGGGAGCTTGCCATCACTAATTGAATGTATTAAGAAATCATACATGCCAGAGCCTACTTTTGATGTGTTGGAAGAAACTGTTGACATGCAAAGGTTTATTCTGGGATCATATGGTGAGAGGAAATGCTTTGAACAATTTAATGACATTAGCTTCCAACATCAATTTTGTATCAAAAAAATTGATGGCAAAACACTAATATGGGGTAAGAAGTTTTCAACTACTACAGAATGGGCACCGTCATCAGGTTTGCAATTTTTGAAGTTCATTCCAGACCATCCAATATTTGCATCAAAAATATTGTTATTACAATCAATTGGTGAAGTTCAGAATGCACGCAGACAGAATAGAGATATAAATTATTCTGATTGCTTGGAAGAATTAAAAAATGTATTAGATATACATATGAGTACTTTGACATTTCTGATTCAGTTTGGTCGGAGTCATTTTTCAATAATCAAAGTGATATCATTTCAACAACAACAAATGAAGATATACCTTTGAAAAATCCATTTATTTGGCCACAAAATGTGTCAAATGAACATGAGGAAGTAAACATTGTTGAACAACAACAAAGTCAAGGTATTATTAATTCTTCACAGGTAACGGAAAGAGAGATGTATATTGGTTCCAGAAGATCTCGTGCAAAACGTGAAGCCATGGAAGACCTTTATAGGGGTTCAGTACATGATATTAAGGAGGGTTGCATGATTGCAGTGCTAGCAGATGGAGATCCCAATGGCTATCCATTTTGGGTTGCTAAAGCTATAAAGGTCTTTATAGAAAATAAGGATGTTACAGGTGTTGAAGTACATTGGTATGCCATAAATACACACCCATTCAATGGTGTGTATAAGCCAGAGATGGTAGTTGACAAAAAAAATGGCGGAAAAAGAAAAAGAAAGGGTACAAATATAAATCGCCGCTGCACAGACATATTACAATTGGAGGATGTTGACATACTTGTTTATGACTTCGATTTAACAAAGAGAGGAACTCTTTGCTTCAAGATGATAGAGATTATGAAAAGGTTGTTACCAGAAGGAACAGTGTTGACATGGGAGTCTGCTGAAACCAGTCGTAGATCTAGAAGAATTTTGAAACCTGGAATGTTAGGCATGCATGTGGACTCAGATGGGGCACTAGTTGATGAAAGAGAAGAATATGGAACATCTTCGTTAGCATCCAGTCACTCATATGAAGATGTGAATTCTGTTGGTGTGCAAGAAAATATGAGTGATTTTGAGTAATTGTTTAAGACAGTTTATATCACTGATGTATGCATCATATTTTCAAATAAAATTAATGTTTTCCATATGGTGTTAAATGAGAATTTATGAAGCATTTTTATGTTGTTGGATTACATGTCTTAATTATGATAAATTTTATTGTTTAAAATATCTACAATGCAATATTAAATTAGAGATATAATGTATGTTTTATTCAGTATACAAATAATGAATTTTGAATTCATTTAGTGATGTAATTTGTTCATAATGTCATGATTTTTTAATTTTATAGTTGAAAAAATTTCAATTTCTTTTGTATCTAGCATGTTAGGGTTGAAAACATGTTAAATTTATACTTAGGAAAGAAAAATGATATTCTACCAAAAACATTAATGTGTTTTTTCCTCATAAACAACTTTGTTTGAGACATAAAACTTTGGTTTTATTAGCATTTCTTAAATTTTTTGAAAATTGACCCTAAAAAATAAAATCATTGTTCCAGTATCATCACTTTCATTTTGAAGCTATATTTTGCAGGAAAATTTCATAGTAAATTTCGTAATCACTGCCATTTTTAAAACATGTTCAAAATTGACGCCTAAAAAATAAAAACATCGTTCCAGTATACACACTTTTCGTTTTTAGCATTGTTTTTGATGTTTTTTTTGGGTTTTTTTTGCCAAAGTCCCCGTTTTGAGTTTATAGTTCCCGTTTCAAAGTTTACATTGTTAGTGGACAATTTGTAGCAAAATGGCCTAGCTCATGACAATGAAAGCACGTAACTTTCATCATGTATTTCTTCTTACCTCCATGATAAGAATCTAATTTGGAATAAGAAGCTTTCCCTTTCCCCTTCTTCACCTTAATCGCTAAGGCACAATTCTCTTCACCATCAGTCTTTGGTGAAGAACCATCAGTTGTGTTCCTTCTGATCTCCTCCTGCATCAAATCCGACCATAGTTGTTCCCAATCCAATAGCTTCTCTCGACCATTGACAAAGTCCTGATAACTATGCCAACTCTTTGGGAGTCCTAGAAGAGCAAGACTCACCATATCATCCTCAGTAACCATGATTCCAACACTTCCAAGTTCATCACAACATTGAGTGAACTTGGTCAAGTATTTTCGAATAGTCTTGCCTTTCTCCATTTTGATTTTTCGAAGTTTGTCCTTCAGTGCCAATTTCCTTTGCTCATTGTTGTTCTGATACAAGTTCATCAATGTTTTCCTCATTGCATACGAAGTTTCCTTGTCATGGAAACTCGAGATAATGTGGTCTCGAACTCCTTCAAGGATTATCTGCCTTGCCTTCGCCACACACTTCTTCCATTCAACTAAATTCTGTGCATTTGATGTTGCTAGCTTAGAAATTTCTTGATCAACAAATTCCTTCAAGCCATTATCCTCTAGCACAACCTCCATTCTGTCCCTCCAGGCTATAAAATACGAGTTGTCTTCCAAGGCATACTCGAGCTGCAAACCGTAGAACCCCATCTGCCAATCCTGAAGTATGTATTGCAAATTCAAATTTCACCTGTAACCCAAAACTCAAAACTTTGAAATCTCCTCTAATATGTTGTCTTCAGCTCTGATACCATGTAGAAAATCCTGTAGATTCACAAGCTCATACAATGTACTAAAGCATAGGACAAGAATCTACTTCTACTTTCAACCAATGAAAGCCAATAGATCGATGAAAACAATATGAACAAGAAGAAGAAAATCAATGGCAAATAACACAAGACGTATCTAGAGAAAGCCACTACTCAAAACCCCGCTATCTGTATTGCATATATCAGAAATATCAGTGAATATACAAAGCTTGTTCTCACTAGAACAATTCCACACAAGTATGCTCAACTCTCTCAGCTCACAAGCTAGCTCTTGGCCAACACTTAGCCAATTCTACAGCTCTCCAAGCTCCTAATCTCTTGTGTAATTCTTAGGATGAATAACTTGTATTTAAAGAGAATTCATGCTTTCAAAATTGCACAATCTAAACATAGGATCAACCTCTGATGCATGCATGATATTTACACTCCAGTAAATAATACCATTGATAGTACATTGTCCCTGCACTTTAGTCTCAACTGGGTCTTTCTCTAAATTGACATGCATGAGTTTCTTATGAGGGAATCTTCAATTAACTGGAGTAGCACTAGTGGATGCATTAGTGCACCAACTGACTGTAGTCCTCTATTAGTTCAAAAAACAATTTAGAATTAATTTAACTTAGTAAACTGAGTGATCTAATCTCTAACTCAATTTAAACTCATATTGGACCCCTAAAACTTAGGGAGAACATATACATGACTACATAAAGATTTCCAACTCAGAATTCCTAAGCTAATTAAGTTAATTAGACTTAATTAACTATTTACAAGTTGTTATGAGAATAGAATTCGATTTTAATTCTCAGTTTAACTCAAAGAGAAATTAAACTAGAATTTCTTGTTGCCATTTCTCAACACAAATCCTTCTATTGTAGAAACAAAAAATAGAAATCATTCAAACTTTTGTTTATACTGTTTACAGTGACTTGTAGAGACTCTACTTGTTCTTTTTGTGCATTGGATGTTGATGCATGCATATCTTAACCTTTCAAAGCAGTATTGGTCCAATTTACTTGTTCACCAAATCTTTGTATTCTTCCCTCTATTCCTATGGTTGAGTCATCTTTGAGGATTAAAGGTACGAAGTTTCCTTGTCATGGAAACTCGAGATAATGTGGTCTCGAACTCCTTCAAGGATTATCTGCCTTGCCTTCGCCACACACTTCTTCCATTCAACTAAATTCTGTGCATTTGATGTTGCTAGCTTAGAAATTTCTTGATCAACAAATTCCTTCAAGCCATTATCCTCTAGCACAACCTCCATTCTGTCCCTCCAGGCTATAAAATACGAGTTGTCTTCCAAGGCATACTCGAGCTGCAAACCGTAGAACCCCATCTTCCAATCCTGAAGTATGTATTGCAAATTCAAATTTCACCTGTAACCCAAAACTCAAAACTTTGAAATCTCCTCTAATATGCTGTCTTCAGCTCTGATACCATGTAGAAAATCCTGTAGATTCACAAGCTCATACAATGTACTAAAGCATAGGACAAGAATCTACTTCTACTTTCAACCAATGAAAGCCAATAGATCGATGAAAACAATATGAACAAGAAGAAGAAAATCAATGGCAAATAACACAAGACGTATCTAGAGAAAGCCACTACTCAAAACCCCGCTATCTGTATTGCATATATCAGAAATATCAGTGAATATACAAAGCTTGTTCTCACTAGAACAATTCCACACAAGTATGCTCAACTCTCTCAGCTCACAAGCTAGCTCTTGGCCAACACTTAGCCAATTCTACAGCTCTCCAAGCTCCTAATCTCTTGTGTAATTCTTAGGATGAATAACTTGTATTTAAAGAGAATTCATGCTTTCAAAATTGCACAATCTAAACATAGGATCAACCTCTGATGCATGCATGATATTTACACTCCAGTAAATAATACCATTGATAGTACATTGTCCCTGCACTTTAGTCTCAACTGGGTCTTTCTCTAAATTGACATGCATGAGTTTCTTATGAGGGAATCTTCAATTAACTGGAGTAGCACTAGTGGATGCATTAGTGCACCAACTGACTGTAGTCCTCTATTAGTTCAAAAAACAATTTAGAATTAATTTAACTTAGTAAACTGAGTGATCTAATCTCTAACTCAATTTAAACTCATATTGGACCCCTAAAACTTAGGGAGAACATATACATGACTACATAAAGATTTCCAACTCAGAATTCCTAAGCTAATTAAGTTAATTAGACTTAATTAACTATTTACAAGTTGTTATGAGAATAGAATTCGATTTTAATTCTCAGTTTAACTCAAAGAGAAATTAAACTAGAATTTCTTGTTGCCATTTCTCAACACAAATCCTTCTATTGTAGAAACAAAAAATAGAAATCATTCAAACTTTTGTTTATACTGTTTACAGTGACTTGTAGAGACTCTACTTGTTCTTTTTGTGCATTGGATGTTGATGCATGCATATCTTAACCTTTCAAAGCAGTATTGGTCCAATTTACTTGTTCACCAAATCTTTGTATTCTTCCCTCTATTCCTATGGTTGAGTCATCTTTGAGGATTAAAGGTACTGCTTTAATCACCTTTCTTGTTTCTTCAAGGATGATTCCTTTATATGGAGGAAAAGTAGAAGTGAATTTTATCTTACTACCATCACACGCTGTCCAATGGTGTTTAAAAGAAGAAGATTCTACTGATATCATCTGCACGTCCATGTTTTCTTCTTGCTTTTTCCACTCATTAAAAGGAAATCCACGAATCCATACAATCCATATATTCTTTCCATCTTAATGAAATATTTGTTTTTCTTGCTAGGGATGTAGTTGGATTGAATTCCTTGGCATATGGAAGAGTAAATAAATCCCAGTTTATCATTTTTTTCATCTACTCTGTATCTACTGTATGCTTAGGACAACCTCCCATGAGAGAGAAAAACTTAAATATCTTTGGCTTAGATGGCCTTTTGCAGTCATTTGGTACAAGGTTCTTAAATCGTCCTAATGGAATGAGATGGTCCATCTTTTCTAAATATCTTAATCCCTATCTAGGCATGCTTGGCAGCCTCATCTTGCTAAACATCTCTGTTAGCTTTGGATCTTCATTTTCAAGAGATGAAAGTTTATGTATTATCATAACAATATCATGTGGAAATGAGATGTCACTGCATTTTGGATTTGGACAAGAATTGTTTAACAAAGTAGATGGAGCTTCTCCTGTCCTGGGATTATGATTCTTATGGGAAACAATATGTACAAGAGACTTTATGTTTACTAGTGTTTGACAGGTAGGACACTTGACTACTAAATTTGAAAAATTTAAAATTTGTGCGAGCTCAAATAACTAAATGTGGCAACAGTCTGTACAAGCGATAAATGATGTGACGAGGATGCTTCAAAAATAATAAGATGGGAAGCTTTGTATTCATGACATTCTCTTTCATTTTTTTGAGTTGGGATGGTGGATCTCCTTGGAAATGACAAAATGATAGATGAGAGATTCTCTTGAATCTGTGCAGAGATGATGTTTTGTATTTTTTGAGATTTGGGCATGTCAACCACCCAACTTTATGGAAAACTTAATTCTTCCCATTTTATGACCTGACGTTCAATCTTCTGATTTTGGGCATTTGTAATGATTACAACGTTTAACTTCTAATCTTGGTTGGGAGAATGTAGCACTGCATGATACAAGGTATTTGTATGTCGAAAACAACTCCTTGTATGGATTGAAATATTTGTTCTCTTTTTCTTCATATCGAATCCAAAGGTTTTCATTTGTAGTTGGAGAATATCTTTGATACATTCATCAAAGATATAGACCAAAAAATTTGAATAACAATCAAACCATGCTGGCCCATTGGACAGGGGAGCAACAATCCCACTAAGTAGCTAAGTAGGAAGCCACTGTACTTGTTATGAGTGAGGTCTCTTATGGTTGCTAAAACGAATGCGTTTAATCCTCTGTGAGTTAGAGTAGAGATCCCGACCCTTATACACCCAAGATGGACATATGAAATATTATGTTTACGGCTTCCCGTCAAAGTTCTTTAAGAACTAACAAAGAAATGATTTGAGTGACTTCTATGTTTTCCTGGGTTTAATTAACACATTTTTTAATAGAAACTCTTGTTACAATTTTGTGATGAAATACAAAGAGATCACAGTACACTTATGAGGCCAGCATGAGGAATGCTGACTTTCTACAATCTCTAGCTGGATTGAATTTATCATAGATGACAATGCATTATAAAACAGGGTTTGTATATCAAGATTTTCTGTTTTTTAGTCACATATTTGCACTCAGCTCCCATTTTAATTGAGGAGGAGTTATAGAATTCCCCGGAGAACTAGAAGTCACTAACTCTCAGACCAATTTAATCGGAAAATCGCAGACTTCCTTTCACTGAGAATAAAGCTTGTACATGAAAATGATTCTGGATTGAACTACACAAACTCAATGAATGAAATTGTATTGTACCATTCACAAAGTGGTAAATATGGAAAATGACCAAGTGGATGACAACGAAAAATCTGAAATGTGGACAGCATCTTTCTGGTTTCTTTTCGTTGGCATTTCATTTTGCGTTGGTCTGAAACTTTGGGTTCATGGGCACGACAATGGTTCTTGTCATGCTACTAGCACGCAATCCTTACAGCAACCCAACAACAATTAGTATGAGCTATTTCCATTGTAGCCCAAATGGCATTGGCAAGGCTGAAAAAAGCGGTTGATATGATTCATGTTAATATGGGTTTTGTTGAGATAGATATGAGTGTATATGCCTCCCTTTTACAGTGGTGCGTTGAAATAAAAGCCCTGGCAGAGGGTAAACGAATCCAAGTTCATATGACGAAAACGGGATACAAGCCGGATGTTTATTTACAAACCAAATTACTCATACTGTATGTTAAATGCGGGCATATCGCAGATGCGCGCGAAATGTTTGAGAAAATGTCTGAACGAAATATAGTGTCATGGAATGCAATAATCAGTGGATATGTTCAGCTGGGGAACCCTACTGAGGCTCTGGCGGTTTTCCTCCAAATGCAAATGCAAATGCAGAAACAGGGACAGCGAGTTGATCCCTTTACCTTGGCCAGTGTTTTGAGGGCATGCGCTTTGGAAGATAAAGAGGCCAAGACCAAACACAAGCACAGAGAGGTTCATCTTCAAATTTACAGAAATGGATTCGAATGGGATGTTGTTCTGTTGTCTACGCTTATAGATGCCTATGCAAAATCCGGTGATATGGATTATGCGCGCCAAGTGTTTGACAAAATGTCCCAAAGAAATGTGGTTTCATGGACAGCAATGATTGCAGGATATGTAAAATGTGGGAGGCTGGCAGATGCGCTTCATGTTTTTGAGGCAATGCCAGAACGAGATGTGGTTTCGTGGAACGCCATGATTGAAGGGTATGCTCAACACAGACTTGGAGAGGAGGCATTGATGCTGTATACTCGAATGCAGAGGGTAGGGGTTAAACCAAGTGCATCTACTTTTCTCAGCGTTCTTAGAGCATGTTCTGACCTTGCTGCTCTTGAACAAGGTAAGCAACTTCATAACCATTTGATTAAATGTTATTTTCAGTCGGATTCTGTCATGTTGGGGAGTGCCCTCGTTGACATGTATGCCAAATGTGGCAGCCTCGCATCGGCACAGCAGACATTTGACAGAATGCCTGACAGAAATGTCATTTCATGGACTTCAATAATTGATGGGCACGGCAAACACGGTAATGCTATGGACGCCATCCAAGTATTTGAACAAATGCAGCACTCAGGCACCATGCCAAATCTCATTACCTTCATTAGCGTTCTCTCTGCATGTAGCCATGCAGGCTTGGTGGACCAAGGCTGGCATTACTTCAACTCCATGACTCGAATATATTCTCTGATACCAGCACAAGAACACTACGCTTGCATGGTTGACCTTCTTGGGAGAGCTGGAAAGTTGGACGAGGCACGCGACTTCATCAACAAAATGCCAGTTGAACCTGGTGCTGATGTGTGGGGAGCCTTGCTTGGTGCTTGCAGAGTCCATGACAACACAGAATTGGGGAAACTTGCTGCAGAACAACTTTTCAAATTAAATGACAAAAGAGCTGGAGCATATGTTGTTCTATCAAATATCTATGCTGCAGCAGGCAGGTGGGATGATGCATCAAAAGTGAGAAAAGTAATGAAAGAGAGGGGTATAAATAAGGAGCCAGGGTGTAGTTGGATTGAGATCGAGCAAAAGGTGCACACATTTCATGTAGGGGATAAATCGCATCCTCAAACAGAGGAGATATATGCAATGATTGATAGATTAGCTGGGGAGATGAAGGAAGCAGGATATGTGGCCAATACAAACTTTGTGCTTCATGATGTGGATGATGAGCAGAAACAGCATATTATTTGTCACCACAGCGAGAAGTTAGCCATTGCATTTGGGCTTATTAGCACACCACCCACCAAACTTATTCGTATCATCAAGAACCTTCGTATGTGTGTTGATTGCCACACTGCCACAAAGCTCATCTCCAAGTTAGTTCACCGAGAAATTATTGTAAGGGATGCCAACAGGTTCCATTACTTTAGAGATGGTTTTTGTTCATGTGGTAATTATTGGTGACTTTTGTACCATAAACTAGAAGCACAAGTTGTTTATTAATTTCTTCTTCTCAGTAAGGATTATTTCAGCGTTTATTTTTGCATTGTATTCATTTCACTAAATTTCTAAATGACTTGAGGTTTCCAGTTAGCTGTGCAACAGGATTTTCGTTCTTTAGAAATGCAGTGTGAATTTGCTTCTACTGCGTGAATCTTGGTTCAGAATGGCTTTGTGGCCCACTGGGATTAAAATCTTCTCTGGTAAGTTGCATATTGAAATCACGAGCGTTATTGTCTTTCCATCTTTTCCCTGGTAACTTGTTTGGATCAATGCAAAATGAATGCTCCCAAGCGAATTGGGATGCAAATTGTATGTGTTATAACTTATACAGTTAATCTCTGTATTAGCATGCATGCGATGCATCCATGGGTATTCTACTCCTTATTGCTATTTGGTGAATGCCACTAGTCAATTTGCTGAAACTGAGTATAAATCACAGATCATGTAAGCATATGCATGAGCTTACAGGAAGTGCCCTTCAGCCCATGAATGCCTAGTCTTCAAATAACGGTAGATTTGTTAAGTAGCTCCATTCTTGAAGTTCTTGCAGCATGCTGCACTGACTTTATTTGCTATTTTGTGGAAACAGATTTTGAGTGTGATAGAAAAAACCTATATCATGTTTTTTTTTCCTACAAATGGAATATAGCCTCCTAGTAGAAGACGTGGCCTCCTGTTAAGAGTTATTGCCAATCCAATCTTATAAAAATTATAACTAGAGACAAGTTAGCCCATCATGTTGAATTATTAATGCTTTGGATTATAAAGAGCTAGTATTAACCTATTGTAACTCATTATCAAATTGCTAATAGCTAGAATAGGTATTGTTGTAGACGCAGCACCCCTGTCAAATCCTTCAAGTGGGTTGTTTGACTTTTAAACGAAATGAATGAGTGTACATATTGCTATAGAATCTAGATATACTTCAATTACGCTATGAACTTTACTCTAGGCTATATGAGTAAGAGCTACTTGTTTATTTCATTACGCTATGAACTTTACTCTAGGTTATATCAGTAAGAGCTACTGGTTTATTTCATGACACAAGGTACAAGTGGCTTAGGTCTCTTGAGGAGTGGGTCATCTCATTGAGTAGAATGAGTTTTATTTATTAGAGAACATAAAATAATGGTCATATCTTGTATTTCTGAGGAGATTAAATGATAAAGTGACTACATTTGTCAACTAAATCACATGTCATATTATCAAATAAAATTAGGACATATAAGGGGCTAATTATTTCTAAGTTACGTCTTAATACAATAGGTAGGGTTAAGTAGTTCTAATTTATGTCTTAATACAATAGGTAGCTAGTTCATGACTTGTTTGGAAGGTAGGAGGTGTCTGTGCATATAGGAGTACTTGAAAGGGGAAGATGCTTTAGATTGATGAGCACAAATTGAAATAACCAGGATACCTTTGAGAACCAACATTGGGTGCACTTTGGGGGGTTGGTTGAGGGATTTGAGGGATTGGTACTTGAAAGGGGGAAGATGCTTTAGATTGATGAGCACAAATTGAAATAACCAGGATACCTTTGAGAACCAACATTAGGTGCACTTTGGGGGGTTGGTTGAGGGATTTGAGGGATTGGTATTTGAAGAAAAAAGTGTAAAATAGAGATATTGATCCTTCTTGGAGGATGAATCTCCAAAATTTGAACTCTTTGATGGAATGAGACTAGGTGAAAGATGGACTCAAGGTGACAAGGTTAGTTCCTAAACTACCCCTAAACAATGCGCTAAGGGATACTCACATTGGGTTTTGTGCTTGGGAGGAGGGGTTGGACTCTCTCTATCTTAGCTTGATTAATTTGTGCAAACTTGGTTTATAGGGTTTAGAACCATAAAGTATTGTGGGCCTAATGACTGTGTCCAAGAATTGCATCTTGGACAAGATATCTTGGAAATGGTTAAGGAAACACTCTATCAAGAAGGGTAAGGGAGGTGTATCCTTTTGTGAGTTGAGGGTGGAGGGCATGCTTTAAGATGAAATGTGGGAAAGCTGCTAGCTCCAACCCATGACAACTAGTCCCAATTCCAATAGGTCTTGACATTCCCCCTTTTATTGAACATTGAGACTCGAAGTTTCTAGCATCTTTCCCGCGCTTGCATTTTATTTTTATTCTCCCTTAGTTAGACATTTAGCTTTTATTTGGACTCTTATTTCTTTAGTTTTTATTGCTCTCAATATTGTTATAACAATTACTTTCACACTCCCACTTTATACTACATTAAATGTACCCTTTTAGTCCCATTTTTGGTTGTAGTCTATATGTTCTACATTTTGGAAGGTTTTTAGGCATATTTTCCGGTCTAGTTTGCCCATAATACAGTAGGGATTTCTTGGAATCACAAGTTTGAGTTGTAAACTCTCCACAATCTGAGTGCCCCAAGGGTTTTTCAGGGTGTTGAATCCATATATGCGGCCAAAAACCCATTTTAAACAACAAAAATAAAGACGTGGTCCAAAAGAATTTGTCGGATTCCATCCAAATACTCCAAAATTTAGCATGTTTAGACAACACCCCATTGTTGTGGTCAAATATTGGACATTTAAAATCATTTAATATTCTTTCTTTCTTCTCTCATTTCTCATTTCTCTTTTCTTCTTATATGGGCTCCTTTTGAAGGATGTACACTCTAGTTCCTTTGGCCTACTTTGATCTTTAATGGACATTAATGTAATTTTCATTTCTCTTTTTGCAAGTATGTGTTACTTTAACATGGTATAAGAGCTAAAGATTGGCATCTGAAAGGATATAGCCATGGTAAAGGAATGGGCATATGAAAATTTAATGCCAAGGTAGATAATTAAGATATAGGACACATGTTCACTCGATGAAAGTTCATTGTGGGCACATAACATGGGAGGAATGCAGTGCATTTAGCATTGTAGAGTGTGAGGCAAATAGTTAAATGAACAATAAAGGATAATGAAGCAATGGAAGGTATAGTAGACACAAAAACCAACAACAAAATTGGAAAAAGGAGATAAGTTATTTGTTTTTATTAAATAATAAAGGAGTTTGGTAGTTGTAAAGTCAAAATCTTAAGGAAAGTTTGTGGAGGGAAAATTAAAATGGGAAGAAAATAATTTGAAATGTTGATTGCTATGGGTTGATTGACCACTGTTACAAAGGGTCTATGGGGAAAAAATGCGTAGGGGACATGGCTCTTGTAGAACAACTAAACAACAACTTTTGCTTGGCTTAGCTACTTGGAGTGTGACACTAGTGTCTTGAATTCTGGCTAAGAGGGCTTGCTTTTCTACCCCAAGACCTTTCACATGAGTTTCTAGGTTTCTAATATGTCTGCTTAGACATTATACCTAGGTCTTTGCTATTACATAGTCTTTTGTTATCTTAACTAATTGATTTTTCTTTGCTTCTAAATTGTGCTCCAAATCTTGGGCATTCCTAACCATTTCATTGTCTTCCTTTATATGTTGCTAGGTATTTGTGAGTGTTGCCCAAGTCCCAGTTGGAATAGTGGCCTTTTGTTCTAATGAGACTTTTGCATTAGCCGAGAGGGAACCTTGTTCTATCATTTTCTTCCCCAAGTCCACGTTTTTTCTTTTAATTGATCACATTTTTTAACAATATTGGGATTTTGTCTATTTGGAATTCTACAATTGTACATTCGAAGGTACACAAGGTCCCAAATGGATCATTAACATTTACATCTTTTGCGATCTTCGCACTATCTTGATCACAAACAATACAAAATCCTTGCAATATGCAATCAAGTGGATTTGAATCAATCCTTAAAGAGTGTGACATGAGAGGATGGACTTTTTCTTCAATGTGTTGAGTAGGAGGAGACTCTCAATTTGTTAGTAACTACAACTATTTGTATAGTGGGGTTATGTTAGTGCTTTGGTATTGTTGGAACTATAGACATGAGGCCTTGTTATTATTGGGGTGAAGATTGGTTAGGTGCTTCACATTCCTAGGTTAGCATGGGTTGACTCAACTGGGTCCAAGTGTTGGGAGTGTCTTCATTAATCAACTGTTTGTTTGGGTAACACTGCGATGAAATATTGAGAGGTGTTTCATCATTAAGTAGTTACTTATTTGAGAGTGGGTGGAGGCACAAGCACAACAATGTCCCTTGATGGAGAAGGGGGTAATTCAACTTTTGATGGGTTGTGCCTCATTAGAGTAGTGAACAAAAGTCGGAGAGTGGTGGGGAGAGGGGTCTGTGTTTAGAGAATGGAAAGAGGTAGAGACTTTTCCATTCTAGGGATTGAGATAAAATCATAGGCCAAAGGGAGTCATCCCTTCATGTCATAAAATATAATATTGGGTGTTGTTGCAATATTGTTGTGGGAATTTTTTTAATGGCATATAAGAAAAATAAACAGAGTTTTGAGTATATAATCACAATGTGAGACTTTCCATTACATACCTTTATCCTTTGTTTATAATGGAATATATTAGGTATATGTAAATGTAGAGGAATGAAGGAAGACTTGAGACATCTACAAATTGTAGAGAGAAAGTAATGATCTCAAGTTCTCATTCACCCATAAACATATAATATTAAGCATATTAGCCATTAAAAAATGAATTCAATAATTCAAATGTACAACATAGAGACAAAGAAATCATTGCTTGCATCAAAATATCATGAAGATATCTTAGATTTTATTGCACTAGGGTGGAAAATGGGTCAAAAATCCTAAATAATGGAGATCTTTAGTTTCTTTTATAAGCTCATATAAACATGATTCTAGGGGGCACATGCACAATCTTTCATTAATATAATGGTTTAACAACCCTTGGGCATATATAAGAACAAAAGAGATGACACTAGTACTAGGAAGACACATGGCATGCACATAGTGATGAATACTCTATTTAGACTTCATGGAATGTGAACCCTAACTTCTCTCTAGTGCTCTTACTCTGATCTCCCAAATATTTCTTGGACCTTCTCTTTTACATTTGTAAGCTCTTCTTTGGTGTTTCCCATATGTGTGGGTCCCATGTGTTGTCCTAGCTATTGTAATGATATTTTCTTTTTTAATTGTATTTACCTGCCTACTACTTCTTCTAACTAGTTGATGATTTCCCTTGGGGTAGTAGGTTGTTAAATTCAACAAATAATCTCAGGTTCGATCCTTTGTTAGGGTGAGATGATCCAATTGTTCTTGTAGCGCTTGCACTTGATAATATACCAAATAAATAGTCTAATAAGTATAACTAATAAATAATTAATAAGTAATGTTTGCAAGTTACATCTTTGATCATGTCTATCTACCTTTGATTGTATATAAGGCTGACTAATTCATCATTGTAAGTAGACTAAATAAAATATCAATATAAATAATTGATATTGAATTTCCTTCAAGATGGAATCATAGGAAGTTCTTGTTAATTTCCCACCACTCTCTTCTTTATTGCATTCACCATCCCTCTCGGTGCCCTCATCTACTACATCTACCATATTCCTCCACTAACGTCCTCGCCCCCATGTTGAGCAATGCTATGAATCAACACGACTTGGATATTGTAAAATTTTCCAGCGGAAACATTAATCTCTGCTACAATTCCAAACCCTGGCTTGTCTCGAGAGCCCTAGTGACCACACCATCCTATGGTTTGTCCTTCGAGCCGAATTAATACACTTGTTTGCCTTTAATTAATTATACTAGAGCTTCCATGGTTCATACTTGTACCTAACATCAATTTGTAAATTCATGTAATGCAATTCTACACACACAACACATGCAATACCCATCACACACATATTAAATTAGCCATTTAACAACACATTTAACCAGTTAGTTACATTCATGAGAGGGAGGGCGGCAGTGTGGTGGGGCGGAGGGAGAGGGGGGGCGGCGGCGAGGTGTATATATATATTTTTTAATTTTTAATTTTTTCATTTATTATATATATATATTTTTTTTTTAATTTTAATTTTAAACTTTTTTTGGTAATTATATTAACCTTTTTTTTTTTTTAACGAGGTTTTGTTTTTTTTTTATTTTTAACATAAAAAAATGGTTTTTAATTTTTATTTATTTATTTGTTGTTTTAATTTTTTAATCTTTACAAGTTATTTTTTTAATTTTTGTTTGTTTTTACATTTTTATTGTTTTTTTATTTTTTGATATTTGATTTATTTTTTGTTGATCATGAATAGTCCCCTCGCCACCCCTGGCCGGTTGGGCCTTGAGGTGGCCGGGGAAATTTTTATTTTTATTTATTTTTGTAATTTTATTTTTCAAATTTCACATGGTATTGTAAGTTTTTTTTGCATTTTATAGTTTTTTTTGTCATTTCTATATAATTTTTATATTGATTTTTTTTTTTTTTTTTTTTTTTTTTTTTTTTTTTTTTTACTTTAAATTGTTTAATTTTTTTTTCCATATTTGAATTTTTGTTTTCTTATATATATATATATATATATATATATTATATATATATATATATATTATATATATATATATATATTATTATATATTGTAGGCTCTGTGTTGATTCTTGTCTAGCAACTCGATCCCATTATGTGCAATTTGATAGTTGATTTTGAATTTTTTGTTATAATGAATGAGCCAACCCCACAATGTGTTAATTTCATGGTTGGTCTTTAAGTTCTCATTACAATGGGTTGAGTTCCCCTACACCGCATGTCAATTCGATAGTTGATTTTTTTTTTTTGTCAATGTATCAAGTTGTCTTAGGTTAAGATTTTAAAATCGCTATACATTTAACATTTAAAAAAATTACCCTTGGTATAATAACTCTTTCATTCAGGGGTTCATTTTAAAATACTATTTAATCATAAATTTTTTCCATAATGTCATGCTTGAAATATTTTGAAAACTTAAGATTGTTTTGTAGTCATAATCTTTGGTTTTAATTCTATGGTTGAAAAATTGTCAAGATTGTAATGTTTTTTCTAAGTCGAATATTTGATCTTTAACACTATGGTTGAAAAGAGCTATAAGTATTTTTTCTTAGCACCATACCCGAAAATTGTTGGAATTTTAAGGTTTTTTAAGAAGTGATATTTTAAATTTAATGTCATACTTAAAAATCGTTGTTGGAATTTTAAAGCTTTTCAAATATGTGATATTTTATCTTTAATGTCATGCTTGAAAATCGTTGGAAATTTGAAGTTTTCAGAGTGATGATATTTATTTTTAATGTCATTATTAAAAAAATGTTGAAAATGTACCCTGAAAAAAGATGTTATTCTAACATACACTTTTCGATTTCAAGGTGTTTTTTGCGCCAAACAAAATGACTTTTATTATTTTTTACTGTTATTTTTAAAAAATATTGAAAATTTACTCTGAAAAATGGTGATGCAGAATCAACACTTTTTATTTTTGGGTTGTTTTTTCATTTTTTTTTGGGTTTTTGGGTTCGAGTCCCTGTTTTGAGATAATAGTTCCCGTTTGATCGGTAACTATGTTGGGTGCCTTATGGCTAGCCAGAGATAGCCTCAGCTTGTGGCTCTAGGAGCTTTATTGCTCTCTGGGGCTTCTAAGCACCATTCCACGCCAAACAAAAAACTCTTTGTCAACTACAGAGTCCAAACCCATGACTTACTAACTATTTCCAAACCGAGTTCCACCAGAATTCCGTGGTTGGTAGAGCCATAAACCAAAGCTACCAGGGCTCCCACTAGGATGCATCTTCTAAGACATGATTAACTGAATAACCACGCCTCTGTAAGTTACAATGTCCAAGCCCAGGACCCTCTAACAAACCAAAATCCAACAATTCTTGCCTTCACAGGAAAACATGCACTTTATAAATGCATGGCTCTATCTTGCCATTTGGCACCCTTCAAAGCCACGTGGCTCTTAGTGCCATTTTTACCACACATCACATCAGAACTGTTTCCCTTTTACAAGGAGTTGTGCCCCCCCACACTCTTTTTTTCAATGGAGTTAGTATGCAGCCAACTGTTTTATTTTATTAATATATGTACAATATTTACATTATGATTACAATTCTAGGCTCTCCGGCCTCAACCATTAAAGACATGTATTCTTGGGCACACTAGCCCCAAAATATATTAAAAACATATATACCTGGGCACACAAGCCCCCAAAATAACCTTGGCTCACTAGCTTATCATTAAGATGTTTCTGTCACACCAACCTAAATATCGTTTGTACATACAATTACATCAATCGGGTTAGGCAGGGGTATTACATTCCTCCCCCCCTTATTTAGGTATTGTACATAGTGCATCACACACACACACATGTTAAGAAATGTAACTAGTATGAATCTTCATAATTGTTGTCTATTTCATGAAATAATGTGATTTTTATGTATTTGTCAAAAGAAAAAAAACATTATTATAAAATAAAAAACAAATATTTTATAAGCATGAGATTCATGCTTTATTCATTTTGTTTTTAGGTCAAATGACCTATTGAGTGCTTCTAGGGTTTTTGTCATGAGTCATAGTCTTTTTCATCATGTAATAGATCCTTCTTGGGCTTTCTACAACAATGAATAAATTTGTAATAGAGTCAAAATTATAAGTATAGCCTCCTCCACCAAGTCGGCTTGTCCTCTCTTTATATTGGCCTAATAGAGGAGCTTCAAACTATTGAAATAGGTAACTAGGTTCGACCTTAATAAATATGAAATGTCCTCTTGATTTTTGTATATTGTAAAAATAAAGAAAATTATTATTATTATTTTTGTAGCATGTATTTCATGCTCAAGGTCAATTTATTTATAGGTCAAGCAACCATTGAGTGCTTCTAAGATTTTTCATAGCCTTCAAGAAGTCAATTGAGCCATTGTCATATGTGAAAGACCCCATTGGGCACTTCGTATCATGTAAAAGAAATTTATTTAGAGTCAAAAGAGTCAAATGTCCTCCTCCAAGACCAAGTCGACCCACTAGAAGACAAGTCGGCCTGCCCTCTCTTCACATTGGCCTAATAAAGGAGCTCTAAATGGTTGAAATAGTTAACTAGGTTTGGTCTTCATAAATATGAAATGTACTCTTGATTTTCGTATATTGTAAAAATAAACAAAATTATTATTATTATTTTTGTAGCATGGGTTTCATGCTCAAGGTCAATTTATTTATAGGTCAAGTACCCATTGAGTGATTCTAATATTTTTCATAGCCTTCAAGAAGTCAAGTCATTGCCATATATGAAAGACCCCATTGGGCACTTTGTATCATGTAAAAGAAATTTATTTAGAGTAAAGGAGTCAAATGTCCTCTTCCAAGACCAAGTCGCATTGCTAGAAGACAAGTCAGCCTCATATATATAGAAAATAACTCGACCTCATCAAGGAGCATCCAACAAGTTCGATCAAGGAAGAAAATGAGACCTAGAAGGGAGCAAAGAAGGAGAAACAAGGAGACAAAAAGGTAAACCAAAACTTGAGTTTTTGGGCCACCTTCTCTCACACATTTGAGGTAAACTAGGGCACATTTTGCTGCTATACAAGATACATTACAATCACCTTAAGGAGTCAAAAGTTGGGGTCAAAAGAATCTAGTTTGTAGGTCAAATCATCAAGGATGGATAAGCACCCCAAGTGAAGGAGAAAGAACCTAGATTTCACCATCTTTTCTCACACGTGCGAAACTAGGGTTTTTGCAGTCATGTTGAAAGTTGCAATCAAAATTGTAGGTTCAAATTTTGGTCGAAGGAGAAGTTGTAGCTATTAGAAGGCCTGTTTGAATTGGGTTGACTTTGTGAAAAGAACGTTTATCAAGAAGAGGTTTGACTTGGTCTTGGAGGAGTCATTATCAAGGGTCTTAGGTCTTGGAATTCTTCATTTGAAAATTCTATAAGAAGAGGAATTATTGTGGGTTTTCCTTTCAAGAGGATAGATTTTGGCCCTGGCTAGGAGACTATATTTTGTGTCCTCTTGTCTCATTCACCTTTATAGTTTGGTAGCTATTTGATGATAAGAACACAATAATAATCAAGTGAAAGAAAAAGCTAATTACAATTACATCAAGTTAAGTAACAAAAAATTTCAAATAGTTATTATAGTAAGAGAGATCACCTAATTACACTGCCCCTAGATTTCTCAACATGGTATCATAGCTAAGGTGACATCAACAAGAAGAAGACGCAGGTTGAAGGTCACTCCATTAAAGAAATGGCCAAGCACAATAAGAGCATCAAGGAGGACTATCCATCTCATTACAGGAATCATACCATATTCTAGAAGGAACAACACTTTGAAGAAGAATAAGACCTCAAAAAACCCTACCTCCATTCAAAGAAGGATTTTCACTTGAAGTATTCTTGGGAAAATTACACATTCTATGATCATCAACCAAAGGAAGCAAGGAAGAAGCACTTCATCATCATCAAAGGAATTAATGTGACCCCCCTCACATTTAAGCAAATATCACATCTCAAACATCCTTGAAGAAGTTCATCAAGCATTCATCATCAAGGAGGCATCTTCAATTGTGAACAAACAAAGGGGTAGTGGATGTCAACATCATCAAGAAGGCATCAAGTTGAAGATATCATCATCAAAAGGAGCATCTTCATTTGACAAGTAAGTATTCTATATTTTATGTCTCAATCGACAATGACTTCTTTCTGCAAGGAAAACAACAAACTTGTTGGTCATCAAATTACCTTGCATGGAAGAAGAGAATTGATTTGATCCTCATAGAAAATTAAGTTAGTGAATATGTGACGAGATAAATCACCAAACCTGCTCAAGGGAAATCTTAAGCACTATCAAAATAAATTAAAGGAGAGATAGGGCTCAAAGAATCCTTATAGAGCCAATAAAGGATTCACTCATCCCTTACGTAGCAAAGTTGAATATAACAAAAGAGATCTATGAAAAGTTGGTAGAATTGGTTTCTGTAAGCACTACAGGAGAGATAATATCATTAAGAACCGAACTATACAAGATGAAGGTATCAAGGAAGAAGGGGTAGCTTCATACCTTATGAAGGCATCTCAAATAAGAGATCAATTACAAGAGTTAGGAGAGCTAATGTATGATCGTGAAATGACCACCATCGTGCCCAATGCACTACTTGATGAATGGGGCAACTTTGTATGGAATATCTATGGAAAGAAAGAAACCAATCCATTCAATGGTCTATGGTCATTATGCAAGATTTAAGAACCATATTGAAAGAAAATAACAACATTGAGTCAAGTGAACAAAATCAAGAATTTGCAGCCGTGGCAAAGAAGAAACGAAAGTCTCAAAAAGGATTTCAAAAGAAGATCGACATGTCAAAAATCCAATTCTATGAATGTAATGAATATGGGCATTTAAAAAGGAATTGTCCTAAACTCAAGAAGGACAACAAGAATAGAAAGGAATGAAATGAAGCCCATATCACCAAAGAAGTGGAAGAACTAGAAAATAAGAAGTCAAAGAAGGAAGAAGTGATAGACCTCCACTATTAGAAGGTTTCTCACGCACTTAATCTAATTTCAACCATATAGAAGTTAGCAGTCATGATGAAAAGCATTACAAGTATGATAGGATGCATTATAGCATAGATTAAGATGACATCATCACAGAGGCATGGAAGGATAGTTGAAGTGAAGTTTATATGATGGAAGCAGACGTAGTACATGATATAAAGGAAGTTGTTAATGGTATCTTTATTGGAAGCATGTAAGGAAAACAAAAGTAATAGTTTGAATGATTGAAGAAAGTCATCTAGCAAGATAGGAAGATACAAGTTTGTCACACCTCATCATGATTAAAAAGAAGCATTTGCAGAATGAGGATCATCAAGATCCTCCATTGGAATATTTGTTAAAAGATTCACCTCTACTTAGAAGAAGCGTCTCGCAGATAGTCTATATTCCACCTTGTGTAGGTTCCACTCGTTAGAAGGATGAAGGTATGCTGATAGAGGAGTGCATCATGTCAAGTTGGTTGAAGTGTTTTCATCTTCAAGCAAGAAAAAGGAAGCCGCTAGAAGGAAGTCTAGATGACCAAAAAAAGAAGAGATATGTATATATTTTATAGATAAAGTCATGTCATCATATAGTTGTAGATATAATGGTTGAGTGCCCTATCTCATGAGCATGATTGAAGAAGAAGGGACTCTTCCGTATGAATGATACATGAAGGTATGAATACAATGTACATTGAACTCTTCTACATATTGACAAGATGAAATCAACATGATATGACCTCATGAAGAATATGAAGTTGTTGGAAACTATGGTTCCTATGATGAAGGAACTATGTATAGAAGATCCCAAGAAAGAAATATGTGAAGAAAGGTGAAAGAAGAGTTCGTGAAAGATGTATCTATAGTCACGTAAGATAAGACAAGTGATCAACATCTGATAACTAGAAGGATTAGATATGACATCTCCATAAAGAAGGTGTAACGAATAAAATATATAAATAATATAAATATAATGTAAAAGATAATAATCATAAATAATAGTTAGTTAAGCTAGTAATTAGGTTGAAGAGGCATGTCTAATAGGACATGACTCTTCATGAAGAGACACTTGCTTAGTATATAAGCAAGCCTCTCGTTCTCATTTGTAAATCATTCTTATTTCATATTCTTATTCATATATTTAATATAATGTTTATATCCTCATAGATATCTTGATATTCCAAGTGTTTTGGAGTAATTAATTTGTACAAGGAACTTTGTTCGCTTCGTTTGGTATTGGAGCCACGTTTAACTGATCACCAGGCCTTTGGCTATCAACCTATCATCAATCTTGTTGCTGTCATAATTGAAGTGTTTCGCCACACATTGGGAGATTCTCCATTTTTTATGTCTTTGGCCATTTGCTACTATTTAAAATAATAATATAATAATAATAATAATAATTAAAGGAATAAAAGAAGAAGGGTATATAAAAAAAGAGGAAAGGAAATAATATATTCTAAAAAAAAAAGTAAAAAAAATGAAATATTATATATATATATATATTATATATATATGATTAAGGTTTTACATTGTTGATAAAAAGTGCATAATAAAGATAAGCGGGAATAAGTGGTAATTGCCTGTGGTTTTAAAAACCAATGGTAAGTTTTACATTTTACGTGGAGAACATTAATCGAGCTTTTAGAAACAACCCATGGTATTTTAGAAACCAATGGTAATTGCCCGTGGTTTTAGAAACCAGTGGTAAGTTTTACATTTTATGTGAAGAACATTAACCGAGGTTTTAGAAACAACCCATGGTAATTGCCCATGGTATTTTAAAAGTAAAAGATATTTTGATAACATTGGAGAAGAAATGTGTGATCTAAATAATTCTAATTGTTCAAATCTAAAGATTGTGACCGTACCAAGAGTCACATCTCATCCAAATTTTCTGAGGGAAAAAAATATTATTATAATTATAAAAAGGG
>APFE031116343.1:0-43684 GCA_000404065.3 Pinus taeda
AACGTACTAACTCTATTGATTCACCCAAAACTCAATAGTTTCCAGTTGTTAGTGGGTTGCATTGCATCAATTCACGAGTGAGTATGACAAGGCCTAGAGCTCACATTAAACAAAATGGGAAGACTAAGTTTCTGCCAATGACCCGCTCGCAGAAGTTTTACACCAAGCAGTAGACACCACACTACCGAGTTATATAAAAAATATGTTCCTTTTCTTAGAGAGCACACCCAGAATGTAGAAGATATCAATCATGCATCTGTTTTTTAACCTTTGTGGCATTC
Source organism: Pinus taeda (assembly GCA_000404065.3). NCBI lineage: Eukaryota > Viridiplantae > Streptophyta > Pinopsida > Pinales > Pinaceae > Pinus > Pinus taeda. The sequence goes on from APFE031116343.1 coordinate 282, forward strand.
GTAATTTCGCACAATGATATCTCTGCACTCGGTGAAACCTTTACACTCTTAAACAACATAATATTGATTATGTATGCAGCGTTGGATGCTACAAAAGCAAGATGGTGAAACGAGTGGGTGGAGAGGCCCCTCAACAGAAGAAGAGAGGAAACTATGTCTAGAAAAAGGAGGGAAAATCGAGAGTGTAAAGGGGTTTCTGCAAGATAACGACTCATATTTTGCTATAGAAGATGGTTAATTAAATTACTGGACTCCTCCCATGTGACTTGGCACTTGATGCGATGGTCGTTATCTTTGGGTAATATGATTTTTCTAATGCATTATTAGAAAAGTAGTGATAAGGATAGATGAACGTCGGGTTGATCAGTTGTAAGCCATGTCTTACTGGTAGTTGTTAAGAAACATCTTTTCCCAAATTAGAAGATGGAGAACATCACGAGGGTGATTTCGGTTTACCTTTTAAACATTGCATGTTGAATTTCTTAACCACCATGTTGGAGGTGAGAGATTTTTATAGAGAAGTTGGTGAACAAAGCGATGGTGGTAACCAAAGCCAAAACGATACGGTTTATCCACATTGCATAGCGGAATTTAAAAAGCTCATTTGTTTTCCTTGTTACTAGATATAGGAAATCCAATACACATCGGTAAAAGGTAGCAATGCATTCAGGAAATTGCATCCTCATAGTCTATTGGATTATGCCAGCTCCACCGGTTGCACTCACAATGATTGTGGGAAGGCTTATGGCATTGCGGGTCTTTAGTTAAAAAAAAAAATTTTGAAATGTTTTTTTTCGAAATTACAACCATAGAAATAGATAAAAAAATGAAGTGAGCTTGGTTCATATGTTATTTCTCAAACATTAAGCATGTGTTGGGGAACTTGCTACGCCATTGGGGAAATTCAGCGAAAGCAATTTTATTTCTCGAATATGATTAGAAAGCTTCTCAAATAGAATGAAAGTAGGTGCAGGTAGATCTAGATCCATGAGTGCCAGTGTGGCTAGTTCTAGATCCCTGAGTTATAGGTAAAAGCAATAATACATTGGAAAATGTCGAAAATCACTATTACTGTATTCTTTTAGATGTCAATCGAATGGTTGCACCATTTCATGAGGACAAAAAAGCCAAAGCTCATTGTTGCCTTTGACAGTCCGTTGTTTACTCATATTTTTTCCTTGATAAGACCTCCCTTTCATTTTAAATATTGTTTTTTGCCTATTGCACCATAGTTTTGGAGGGATAATGAAGTTGTAACATGGTTTTCATTTTGGAACAAGTGCGAATGCCTATCCTCCATGGGACAATGATTATCATCATAGGTGGGCGCTCGATGGTTTCAATGAAATAAACACGATTCACTGAGTAGAAAATAGGATTATTGTGTTCCATGTTTTGTCAAGGGATCTTAGAACCATGGAGAAGGAAATCACGAAGGCCAAAAGTGAGTTTACTCATAGGCTTTGTTGTCAAAGAAAATTTCATGGACTCCACTCTTTATTAAAATGGCTAGACCATACCAGTGCTCATAAGTGAATTTGTTTTTCTGTCATTGGTTGTTCATGGGCTCAATGAGGGAGAAATTACTAAATTAATGGCATTGATATGATGTTAAGATCTCTTACCCGGTTGTTTTTTGATCCAGTCCAAACTGCTTTGATTGTTGTAATGGTTGATTTGATCTAGATTAATATGTTATTTTATGGTCTATCCATAACCAATCTAGTGCACATAATCATTTTTCTATATGCTAGACTTTCATTAGTCTTCACCCTCTCTCTTCAAATTTCCATTACATCACCGTTCTTGAAGATTTGAGCATATGGTCTAGGCTGTTTGATTTAATTTATAAATCTAGGCATTCAATTAGATGAAATCCTCTAATTCCTTTTAGTAGTTGCTTCTGAAATGGCGTTTGCGGTTGCTTCTGAATACAGCAATGCAGGAATGAAAGGATCGGTCATGGGAAGAAAGAGCAACAAGACTATCCAAATTAAACATTCTACATGCAACACACATAGATGTTAAAAATAAAAGAAAAATAGTTCTTATTTTCCCACATTTATATCAAAATAAAGGGATGACACTTAACATGAGTTTATACTGATTTTAATAAGTTTTTCTTATACATGATAAAACAATTTTCCTCGTTCTCTTTGCTATTTTTGTAAATAAAAATGAGAAAATGTTAAAAATAATTGAAGGACATCTTTTATTAATTCTACACCATAGGGAGTGTTGAAACTCTAATCAAGGTATGGTCAACAATGAAGAATTTGTTTCTAAAAAATGTTTGCTTGTGGGTAGGGGAAAATTATATTAACCAACGTATGGTCAACAATTAAGAATTTGTCTCTAAAAATGTTTTCTTGTGGGTAGGGGAATATTTTGTGTAAGGCACGATGAATGAATATTGCAAAATTATAAATTGTTGAGATACATGTAAAATAGATATGAAAACCCTTCTGGAAAAAAACTTGGAAATTGTGCATGGAAAAAGTAGTTTGCATGGGGTTAATAACTGCTCATTTGGACTTGTGTATAAGAGTTAAATTAGTATGGATAATGATTTTTGAGGAAATTTTCTACCTAAAAAAAATGATTATTTTATTGGTTTAATTTTTTTATGTAGTTCTAGTTATAGTTATGAAATTGAGGAAGTAGCATTAAAGATTATGTATGATGAACAGTTTCATTGTTATGCCCGTGACTCTCATTACTTAAAGGAGTAGCTTCATAGTATGTACTTTATGTGGCTTGGGGCTATGGAGCCATCTTACTTATTATGAAAACTGCATGGGACCATTATACCGAAATGGAATAGATTACAATATCCTTGTTGTGAGATGTACATATATGGGTGTATGAGACATCTAGTAAATCTAAATTTAATCATCATTATGAAACATATGATACCTATGGTTAACTAGAAAAAAATTCATGCGTAAGACCAAGGTACATGAGAAATCAGTATGGTATAATCTACGGTTCGAGTAATCTATGCTATACATTGATACTAGTTTAGCTAGTCATGCATGTTGCTTAAAAGAAGGGACCTAGAAGAAATTTGTGTGGTGCATAACATGGTGCATGACATTCTCCAAGTTGGGCGTTTGTGCTTAAGTAAAGAGTCATTGTGCTTACATGCTTGTGATAACCGTTGAATACTAACAATACACGAAGAAATCTTAATATTTAAGAAGCCTTGGAGCTAGTGTGCTAGTTGCCTCCAGAATTGATCAGAATATAATATTATATCATGCATTAAAGGTGGGACAATCTCGCACCTTAAAATCTATGTTCATTTCTTCATTAGGAAATTCTCTTACTTGTTAAATTTTATTTAAGTATATGGTTTTTCTTATGTGCATTTTGTGTTTATTGAGGTTCACAATAATGGTTAGGACCACATGCAAATCCATTATAATCTTATTGAAGTCACCTGAAATATTCTTATCCTTGCAAAGAATTAAAGTCAGGTATGAGATAAATTATTTTAAGAGGTGGATAACGTAGATGAACTCACAATGATAATGCAACCAAATTGATACCCCTACAAGTGCTATAAAGGGAATTAATTAAATAAAAGGATAATTGGATAAAAGAAGAAATGGTAAACCTTGGTAAGGGTTATGCAATGAAGAAAGGTTTTCATGAACAATGATGAGAATATAAAGAGCATGCATCTCTATTGTATCAAATAGTAGAGTTAGTGGTATGTGGCATAGTAGGCAACTAAGGAAAATTTGGGCAAAATTGGTATTATGAGTGATGAAGAGAAATTAATTTTTTTTTTCTTAAAAACCTCTAACACAAACCATAACGTGTATTGGTTAATGAATCATCTAGAAAACTATATTAGGTAAGATATTTAAATAAGGATCGGTGAATAAAAACAAATCTCACCTAATACCTAAAGGGAGGGTTATGTAATGGAGAAAACCCATGGTTGTGTCTCGACTTAATTATTATATATTATACCTATGGCTTGTCATGGATAGTTACATGCTATTACCATAGTCTCATGAAGTAGTCATTAAGATAAACATGTTGGAGAAGAACATGCTTAACATCCATGCATATTAATGAGTTATATGAATTTGCCATGTAATCACATGTGTGTGCAATATTATTGACTTGTAAGAATATTGTATTATCAAATGGTATAGTATAGTTGCATAGTAATGTGGCATATCAATCTTCCATGTAGAACCTCCCCATGAATTCTCATATTCGTAGTCTCTTACATGTTGAAAGAAAATAAAAGTCATTGCTTATCAATCATAAAGATATCGGTTACCCCAATGCCTATTAAACGGGAGTATGCTCTATAGAAGGAAAGAGCATGATTGATCTAATGACTATATTGGTAATGTAGTATGGAATTGCTATTGTGTTGTGATAGACTATATCTTTTGTTGCTTAGATGTTGAGCATAGTTGTGTGAGTGAGTATTGGTTGTTTGTGATTTGTAGAATCAATGTTATGCTACAATCAATGCTTACAAATATGCATAGACGGTAGAAATTTGGTTTTCATCCATGCAGGGGATTGAGTTGCTTATTGAAGTTATATGTTGTTAAGAATACATGATTGGGCTATTATATGTCAATATTAAATAAGAAAAGTATGCATGACTATGTTAAAAGTCAAGATGGACAAGAAAAGTTAAAGGTTATAGTACAAGACTATATAATTGTACAAGTTGTGGCTCAAATTAATTCTTTTATTAATGCATCTTTCGAAGGATATGCATAATAGAACCTAAAAGTATCCTTAAGTGAAAACCATCGTAGTGGATGAAGTACCACAAATGGTACGAACCATTAGGTCAATTAAGGAGAATGATATCATATAAATTAAAAAATGGAAGCAATTTTGAGAGGTTCTCTTATTGGATTGCATTGATGAGGTGTCTTGACAACATAAGAAAATGTTGTGTAATTCAAACAAGAATTCATAAAGTAGATATCTCATCTTTTGCTAAAAGGTGATTTAATGTTAAGGATGAGTTAACATGTAAATACCCCGAGATCCTAAACACTTACAACTAAAATGTGGGGTAGAATTGAAAGTAGTATAATATTTCATGCATAACTACACCAATCAACAGGTTGTTGAGGTGTATAAAGGGCAAAAGCAAAACATACGAGGTGAATTAATAGGTATAGTTTGATTTAGAGCATGAAGAAGGTATGGTTAATATGAAAATATGCATTGTAACCACATGACATCTAAAATTGATTTACACAGGACATAAAAAAAAATTAATTGCATAGATGTTGGTACAATACTAACATGGTGGAAAAATATGTGCATAAAGTTTATATCATGTAGGTGATACCGTGAGGATGGTATTATACGTTGTACCACACTTGGACTATGTACAACATTACATATGGAACCCTCTGAATACTTTGTTACAAGGTTGAAAAAAGAAATATGTATTGGTGTGGGTAACATACTTTGTGTGGAGGTATGCAATAGTCATGGGATGGATGTGTGGCTAGGTAAACAAATCTTGAAGTTACGAAGAAGAAAAGTAAGCTTGATATAAGTAAGTTTAATAAAAAGTGGCAAAAATCATCGAATTATAGTTTATTTATTATATGTTTTGAGATTTTTTTTTTTAATAGTTTTAAACAAAATATGATAGGGATTTGTTAGTATTCACAATCCAAGTACTTAATTTATTAATGTGGTTAATTAATAAAATAATAAAAACTAATTTTAAACAAAAAGAAAAAATTAAGATCTCATAAAAAAGAGATTTTGAAAAAATTAAGATCTGCTAAAAAAGAGTTTTGAAAAAATTAAGATCGGCTAAAAAAGAGTTTTGACATTTAAAAAAAAAAACAAAGAGATTTTACCAACACGGTCACTTCTAAGTCCAACATTTCTAAGCCCAACATTTCAGCTCTGCCGCCAATTTCGTCGTAGATTCAACTTTTAACATTGAAAATTTTACGTGGGATCAGTGTTCCTCTTCCTCTATAACAGTCGTTCACCAAAATCTAACCCTGCATAAATTGAACATCCAGACCTTGACCTTCCACATTGGTACTTCAATTCCTCTTCCTCAAAACCCTTCGGTACTTCAATTCCTCTTCCTCAAAACCCTCCGAAGGACCCTCCCCCTCGGGTACTTCAATTCCTCTTCCTCAAAACCCTTCGGTACTTCAATTCCTCTTCATCAAAACCCTCCATCTTATACGGATCTTTGACCCGAAAATGCTTCGACCAGCCCTAATTTGGTCTCGCAATTTTTTTGATATGTAGCAACCTCCGACCATACATTCTTTTGAGGTAGTTCTTATGAACCATTTGGTTTTGCAGGAAGCAAAGATAGGCTCACAGAATCTGCTAGAGTCTAGATCTTCAACTTTCTTTGTAGATACCTAGTTATGTTATCTAGGTGAATCTGTTCTGGCTGGGAGGGTTTATGCAGTCTAGGTTCTTCGTATTTACACCACAGCGAATTGAACATAGCTTGTGGAGAAATGTTTCATAATAGTTCGAACATTGCTGCTGCAGATATGTCGTGCACCGATAATAATGAGGTTTCTTTTATTGAGCACAAAAACATTGAAGAACAAATGGTTGCTAATAGTGCCGCGAAGTCTGTTACTGCACAAACACCACAACAAGACCAGAAGACAAAGGCTGCTCTTAGGGTTAAAGATCAAAGAGCGAAAACGAGGGAACGAGGATTAAAGAAATACAGAGGTGTCTACAGCCGTAATGGGAAGTGGGTTGCTGAAGTTTGCAATAAAGGGAATACTGATGGAAGTAAAACCCGCGTCCATCTTGGAACGTTTCCGACAGCCGAAATGGCTGCAATTGCGTTTGACACCTCCCTCTTGCTCGTGAGGAAGGAGTCGTCTACTATTGGCATGAACTTTCCGCGGTACGCTTTTGTCATGCAAAAGGTACTGCAGGGCTGCTCCCCTTCAAAAACAACCGATAACATTAAGTATGTAGCGTGGAAGTCTGCAGAAGCCTTAGACCCTCTCATTGGTCCGGAGATCAGAGCTGCTAAAGCCTTGGACACTGTCAGTAGTCCAGAGAAAAAGGATCAGGGGTCAGAAGATCCCATTTTCGTAGCAAGTCATGAGCAGAAGGATCAGGGATTAGAAGTTACAGCGCTAATGTCAGCCGCTGCCTCTTGTAGCAAAGGTATGTATCAATCAAACTATTTTAGTCCGAACTAAATTCAAAATAACAAAATACTTGTCAATTAAATTATAAGGCCAGAATGATTCCATATCATTGTAATTGAAAGGGTAAGAGTGATACAGCTTATTGAGATTTAGTTTTAAAAGCAAATAGTTAAAAATCAATATAGTTTTCTTATTTTTGAATTTCAAAAAGTTAATTGCAATTGTTAATTGCTGTGACATGGTTTGGCTGCCAAAAAAATTGGTGGACTCTCGAGGTTTGGATTATTGGATTATTATGTTGGCATGTACCTTGTGGATTACTTGGGATTTATTGGCTTCTTCTTGACCAAGCATGTCCAGCTTCAAAAGTTTTTTTTAATGTATTTAGAGACAGTTACCTAGATGTGTTTGGACAAAGTTGTTACCGTGGGTTCGCATTGCACGATTCTGAGTTTTCTTTATGCAGTCCCATTTTTTCATTGTTACACGGGCTATGCCCTCATGGCATAGTTCCTCCATAGATTGGTTTAATACCTGTAGCAGTGATGTGTTGATTGAAAAAAATTGTGCCCATGATCTCAATATCTCTGATACCTAACTGTATGAGGATAGGGCTTTTCTCAAATCTTGAGGCATACTACATGTGGCTTAGAAGAGTTGTTCTGACATATGATTATTTCATATAATAAAGCACATTTGGCTCACAAGGGTTGTTGCTTTCACATGACTATTTATGTCTATTGTTTTTTAGAGTGTTAAGTTAGGCCTTGATGAGTTTCTAGTTGCACTTTTTCTTTTGTTGGTTGCTGGGTATAAAGTTTTAATGGTTTATGTCTAGTATAACTTTGAAGGTTGGTGTCACTTTTTCTTAAGGATGTTTCTCCTTGATGTGAACTCTCTCTCTGGTGGAGCTATCTTTCATGTTCTTTAGATGCTTTTTCTCCACCGGCTCCCTTGTGGTGTTGGCTTTCCCTATTGCTCTCAATTTTCTTCCCAAGTGTTCCTCTCCCCTTTTTGGTTGATCATTGCCGCCTTTCTCCCATTGCTTAGGATTAGGACTTGTTGTTGCTGAACATTGGTGACATAGAAAATTTTAGTAGCATTAGCACATGCAGGAGATTCAAATATTCGATGTGAATATAGTAATTTTAAAATCCCTGAAGTCCATATACTTGAGGAGGAAATTGCTGAAGACACGATTCTAGCATTGGTTACTGATTAAGTACCACATGGAAGAAACATCAAAAAAATACAAGATCAATATCTCCACACTATTGATTTTGATTTTGATTGGCATTTAAGGTCACTGCTTGGAAAAATGAGGAGAATGACCACATTAAAGAACTCTTCCTCTAAATAAAGGAACTCTAAATAAAGGAATTTCAGTTACTATTTTAGGACATTGTTGATACACCAGAGACCTATTTAGTTTTCGCTGTAGATTGATAGAAAACCTCTTCAAATTGATAACTGGGAGAAACCTTCATGAACAATAACTCTTCAAATTGAAAAATAACTAGTAATTTAAATTTAAATTTGATGTTTGTATGTATGCCGGATCTACGTGTAGTACCATTGCATGTAAAGCAACGCTTAAAGGCCGCTAACCGTGCTGCAGGTAACGTTGGAACCATGGTTACTAATGCACATCAATTCCTAGCCCAAACACATGGGAAACAAAACAGTCCTACGCAAGGTGCACCAGATAGTAATATTTCCAGTCTCCTGTTCACTCCGGAACCTCTCCAGAAGAGCAGTACTTCCGTTGACACAACAGAAAATAATATGAATCAGCAGATTTATCATGGGCAACTCTGCAGTAATAGTGTTTCTAGTTTCTCGTTCAATCATGAGCCTCTCCATGAGTGCAGTATTGCAGCCGACCGTACACAAAATAATATGAAACATCAGATTGAACAGCATGGCCAACCAGGCTGTGATACATCGGGTGCAGCAGATCACAATGTTTCTGGTTTCTCCTTGATGCCTGAACCTCTCCATGACCACAGTAATCCGACTGGGACTACAGAAACTGATGCACTTCCAACTTCAATCATAAATTTTATGGGCGTAGAGATGGAGAGTTTGGGTGGGGTGGTACAGGATTATCACAGGGACTATGGCGAGTTGATGAAATATCCACTGAGGCACTCACCACAGTGTGTCCTTCTCAGACCAGTGCCCGGGGTCAACATCCACCCAGACTATATCTGGAAACGTGGAAAGAGGGAACCCCCTCTGCAAAAGTAAGTAGTAGCTTGCAGTGTGCATGCAAATGGGAGCCCTCGCGAACTTCCTCGCATACATGTAGCTGGTGATCGCTGATTTCATCTGGGTATTTTTTTGAAGTAGACCTTTAAACTAATGCTTGGATTATTCGATTATTTTCCTGCCGTTGCGAAAAATTAGCTAATAGGGAAAGGGAAGCCCCTCTGCAAAAATAAATACTATCTTGCAATGTGCATGCAAATGGGAGAAGTCCTTAACTTCCTTCCCATGTATGTAGCTGGTTGTTACTGATTTCATTTCCCTATATTTTTTTGGAAGTCTACCGTTAAACTGATTTTTTGGAACTCTGCAGTTAAACTATTTTTTTGGAACTCTACGTTTAAACTAATCCTTCGATTATTCTAATGGTTGGCTAATTGGATAATTTTCATCCTGTTGGAATATGAAATTATGAGCATATGAGTATAATATTACTTATTTTGTTTCGTTATTAATGGTAGGTTTTAAAGCTAATAATTAGATTTGGGACAAAAATTGGGATAACTGATTTTAATTACTAATATTATTTTCTAAATTCTAACCTATATGTCTTTATGCAATTTTTTTGTGTTATTATTTGTAAATTTTTGAACTTGTTGTATGATAAAATATGGTCAAGAAAGCTAAATATTGGTTGTAATTTGGATTTTTTTTTTTAAATTCTGGTTGTAATTTGGATTTTTTTTTTAATTCAGTTTTAATATTCTATGAAATATTTTTTGGATGGTCAAAATGGATTCAGCACTGATTTACATGCATATCTGAAAAGATTCAGGAAATGAAAGAATAGTAGAGATGTTATTGAAAGCAATACAACCATCTTATTATGAGGTAGAAATGAACATTTTATAAACAATGTAAACATTCTCCTTTTGCATTTTTAATTACAAAATATGTGAGATAAAAATCAATTACATTATTAGATAAAACAAGTATAGAGATGTTTCCATCTTTACTAGGTTTTTTATGTTTCATTCATTTTGAGTTGTAGATGTTGCCAAGAAAGTAGTGTGCTTTATCTTTTATCCTCGCTTCCACCACCAAAGGAGGGAAACTATGCTTCAATGCTTTTATTGTGAGCCATTGGGTATGGATTGATGTGTGTCCCTTCCCACCAAAGTGATATGGTAAGTAAGTAGTGACGTTGGCTAGATATGATAAGTAGTGAAATTGGCACCCATAAGTGGTGCCATTCTCATCAGTGAGAGTTGCGCATGTGAAACAACAAATGCGTTGCACGTTAGCCCATCAGAAGTGGTTAGCGGTGAGTTGTTGAAATTATTCTTGCATAGAAAGTAGCATGAATTTGAGTACAAGCAAAAGGTTGATATTATACCACAAAATCCTCCACAACATGGCCTTTCAAATCTTTGACAACATGGCTTTTCATTGACTTCCATTCTTGATTTGTTTGCGTGTTGTTGAATATACTATCCACACTCTGCCCAAAAGTTGTTGACAATGGCTTTGCCCCAACTTGTATGGCGCTCTTGCTACTAGAATTTGAACTTGCACATTCCATTGCTACCATTGATGGCTTTCTTTGAACCCCATTATTGCCACCATTGGAGGTTGGATATCACTTTACAACTTGCATATTTTTTTGTATAGTCTCACCATTCAAAATAACATGTTTCTTTGATGAAACGTGTCCAATAGACAATTCTCCAGCAAGGAAAAAGGATGAGGCATTGGATAAGGAAGCACTTGGACTAAGATTTCTTTGGTGTTAAATAGAGCATTGGGGAATAAAAAACATGGGTTTTATGAACGTATTTGCAAATTTTATTTGTAGTGGAGCCATGGCATGGGGTATTCTGTTAGTGTTAGTTTTTAGCTTGAGAGAGCAAACAAAACACAAAGAAATGTATTGGTTTATATTGACTTTCTTAATGGAAGATTTTCCACTAAGAGGTTGGGTTGATGTGAGGGCCGAGTATGTGAGCACATAGGTGCATCCCTCATTATTCAAGTGGTATTTGTGATCTTTAGCATGATAAACAACATGCCGATCCTATTTGTATGGAATGCCTCATAATAAATCAGCATAATCAAGAGGATAAACATCACATACCACATTATCTCGAAGAGGACCAATAGCAAAGGTCATGACACAAGATTGGGAGACAATAACATGAGAGCCTTCCTTTTGAACCCAACTTAGCTAATATGGGTTGGGGTCTGGAGTTGTGGCAAGGCTAACGTGGTGAACCAAGTCCTATGCCACAAAATTCTTTTGACTCCCATTGTCGCACCGAAATTCTACTTTTGAAGTTTGAATTTTTATTCCTTTTCTTGTCATTACCACTATGATCTGAATTACACAGGTGAAGAAAACTTCTTAAATACTCACATAACTGTATCCTTCACTCAAACAATGTGATTGTGTTTAGGGCATAGAAATAGTCACACCGATCTTAAATATAATATGAGCTTTTGTTCTTACGAAGTCATAGATGACCCATATGAACTTCATCGTGTCATCATCTAAAATTCTCTCTATCTTTGTGTACCAAAAAATTGAGAGATATGTCAAACTATTCTATGTGCTAATGTGAAAATCATTCACTCCTATTTATAGTGGATTTTCCCGTATATTAAGTCGACATGACATTACAAATAGATGTGTCTCCAATAAGCTAAGCCGACATGAGTTTATTTTCTGTTTTGAGCCTCACTTCAAGAGTAGAACTAGTGCTTATCATTGGAGGGTTTTCTAGACATATTACAAACTCAAATATGCAGTTATATCCCCAAGAAGGGTTCTTCATACATGAAATAAACTCTTTGAATTTTAATGATGAACCCTAGGGCTCTTAATGGGATCCATCTAAAATAAAACCACTTTCTCATGAAACTAATGAAGCACAACTTACAAAAAGAATTTCCTTTTCTTCATTACATCATTTATAAAAGTTAGAATTACATGTGATTATGAAAACTGAACCTAGTTACACTTTTCAAAACTAATATTGTCTTGTCTTGAGTGGATTTTAGATATAGTAATTCTATCATGCTATGGAAATATGATGAAGAAGGAAATGAAGAAGGAGAACAAGCTAGATGACACTTAAGGATCTAGGGTGAAAATATAATCATCATATAAGAAGACCAAGAAACCCCGAGGTATGATAAAAGATCAGATATTAGGACTACATGAAGACTCCATCTGATCCACAATCCTTTGGAGGGAAGGTACATAGAACACAAAAAATCTTTCATGAAGTTCAAATGCACCTCTTTGTTATGTGGAATTTTGCATCTACAGATAAATACAATTCCCTTAGGTGGGTAGCTATACCTAGAACAATAGATTTAAAGAGTTTAACCTTTTCCTATAGAAGATAAATAAGGCAAGGGACCTACTTGTTATCTTTCACTTCCATTTGTGTCCTGTGAATAGCCCTCGTCGCTCCTTCTTGAACTGAATCTGCTCAATAAGTACCTACAATTATAAACACATGATAAAAATCAATCAAAGCCAGAGATATATCTACTACAAGCAAATGGAATCGAAAGCATTTACACATATAATCATCACAAATAAAGACAATAATATGGGAAAAGGTGTAAACAACTTTATTAAGTAGAAGGAAGAGTTACAGCAAGGAAGTCTGATCCCATGTTATTCATCTAGCTTGAGTTCCATCCTTCATCACACCAAAAGCACAACACTCCAACAGCATAACAATACTTGCTTACAATATCAAACCTCACACAAATAGTATCTCCGTACAAATTCTTAAAGTATAGCCCCTAATCACTATGATGACTGCTAAATTTATATGGAAATGGAGATTGTTTTGTCATAAATTGGGCATTGAATGGCTTTCAAATTTAGGAGTTAGTTTCCATGGAGGAAGGGATGAGAGGATAGGAGTCATTTGATTCATTCCCTATCCAATTTTGAGCTCATAGGAGAGGATAAGAGGTGGGAATCTTCTAGAATGATCTAGAATGAAGGAATATTCCCAGAACCCTATGAAGATTTCACTCAATTGTGCCCAACACAGTCAACGTGGGCCTAGGTGCTCTATAGAGTAGGCTTCAATGGGCCTAATTTCTCTACAGAGCACTTATCCCTGACCAAGGTTGCGATGGTCCCTCAAGGAGTCATTCCACGATGTCTTCAGGCCAGGAAACTCTCAAAAAAGATGGCATTCAATGCAATGACTTTTCTAGGGCATGTAGGAAATGAATTAGGGGTTGATGAGCCCTAATAGTACTAATCTAAATGATGGAAGTGATGTGCCCAAATAGACCTATAATAGTTGCTCCCTAAAGCATGAAGTCAAAAATGATAATGTCGAGTGATATGCTTTACAATGTGATGAGGAGGTTCTGATGCAGATGGTGACCTGCATGATTTACAATACATAATATCATGATATTTTGGATTTTTCATGAATCGATGATGGAAGGCATACCCATTCTCAGCATATAAACTTTTCATTACATGTACATAAATCAGATAGTCGTCTAAGGATATAAACCCATGATAGGATGACCATCTGTGTAAAGCCATCATACAGATGATTAATACTCTCCTGAAATCGTAGCTTGGATGGATGAAACTAGATCTGGGGTCTTCTATGGTGTTCAATCATTGGCTCCAGTACAAGTCTAACAATCTGAGTATGTGATCTGAAGTCCAACATGGGAAGACACTCTCTGATTACCAACCAATGATGTAAGTTGTTAACAAACGCGACAGAAGTCACTGATAATGATAATGATCCTCAAGGTATTGCAGTACATTCTACATGGTTTGAATGAATTTTTCGATGTTGAACACTATACAAAGTATTTTAGTCGAAGGCCAATGATGTCACCTATCACTGGAAGTGAGAAACTTTCCATTGATATATGCAAGCCTCAAGGTACTGGAAGGGTGTTTCTAAGTCAACTTCTTGGATAATGTGCTGATGTCGACAAGAAGCAACTCGTCACAGGAGAGCCTTGATGTATCCCACATCAACGACTCAAAACGAGTGTAATTATTTTTTGAGATGGAATGTGACTGACGACAAAAGGTTCAGGAATAGTGGTCCTAAATATGAAGGTTTATGAGTATTCAAAGTATGAGTTTCACTGAGTGACTTCTCTTGAACATGTTGGCGACACTGAATGAATTGGCAGCATTGACCCAAAACCAATAGAAAACTCATGGTTATCATGTGGATGGAATGAAGGTTCATTTATGAGATAAAGTGAAAGACATGACTCAGATTTTACGAGATCTAATGAAAGACTTGAATTGAAACTTTCTTCAAGGGACCTTGTCTCATTTTCTAATGAGCTTGACACAAGACAAGGAACTATGCTATGGTTCCTTGTTTCATTTTTTAACGAGCTTGACACAAGACAAGGAACTATGCTCTTGGAACTATTTCATTTTTTAATGAGGTTGACACAATAACATAACTATCCTCATATTCCTTGTTTCATTTTTTAACGAGCTTGACATAATACAAGGAACTATGCTCATAACATTTGTTTCATTTTTTAGCGACATTGACACAAGACCAGGAACTATCCTCATATTCCTTGTTTCATTTTTTAAACGAGATTGACACAAGACAAGGAACTATGCTCATATTCTTTGTTTCATTTTTTAACGAGCTTGACACAGGACAAGTAACTATGCTCGTATTCCTTGTTTCCTTTTTTAACAAGGTTGACACAAGACCAGGAACTATCCTCATATTCATTATTTCATTTTTTAATGAGGTTTACAGAAGACAAGGAACTCTCCTCATGTTCCTTGATCATGACCCATAAGAGGTCATGACTTCTAAGAGGTTATCATGAGATGGGAGAACAATTCTTTGGAAGGGATATGTAGTAAGGAATTCATTAGAGAGATCTGGGTCCAATGCCCCTAGTACATAATGCACAACATCACGAAATTGATCGTCAGTTGATGTTGGCATGGAACGAGTTACCATATAATTGACCCATGGTGGGGAAGATACCATTGGTACAAAAAGACCATTTAAGGAAGATGGTTGAATGGAAGATATATTCGGACCAAGAAATGAAAGCTGGTCAATGGTGGCAATTATGCCTTCATGTGGGAAACACATCACTCAAAAGATTATTGAAACAATAGCTCCCATGTCATAAACATAGTCATGCCCAAGAAGTAAACTGTATTCTAAAGGGTCTGGGACTACCATCACATTGAGACAAACAATTTTTCCTCCCAAAGTAATAGGCAGCTAAGGAAGGATCCCTAATGGTTGACTGGTTCCTCTGTTAAAAGCCAACAGATTCAGGGTAACAGGCACAAGTGGCAGCAAACCGAGCTCTTTCCAAGTAGAGGAGGATATGATACTCACTGATACACTTTTATATATAATAATTCCATGTACAAGCATATTACAAACATGTACTATGATATGGACTGGCACATAAGATGGAAGACGACATCCTGCTAGTAGATTCCAATCAAAGGAAGTGACCAAACTACTTGGAGGGGGTACCGTAAGAATGGGAGAATTACCCCCTTCAGTTACGAGAATGGGAGGATTTTCCTCCTATCTTGATGGAACAGGAGGGTTTCCCCCAAGCTCATTGGAATTTGAAGTAACAAAAAGAATTTGAGTGGTATCATACTCACTGTCGAAGGGAAAGGTACAATTAACTGAAGGTGAAATTGCGTCACCTTTTTCCTCGACCTATGATTGGTCAAGTATAGACTCATGGGATTCACATTCATAGAGAGTGGGTTTGACCGACGGTTGATTTGGGTCAGTAAATTTATCAACTAGTGAAGGATTAAGGGAGAGTCTCCTTTAACCAGCTGGAAGTCACTGCAGAGAAGCAGGATGATTATTCGACACTTTTTGGTTTCATCCAGATAGGGACAAAGGTGAATGGGGTGATTCCGTTAACATGACCTACAGGGAAACTTAACTTTGACCTTCTTTCCATGAACTTTACTACCACTAGTTGATTATGTGTCACCAACATGATCTCTAGAAGTTGATGGCATAGGACGACGTGAATGAGAAGACTATTATTTTAAGAGCTGAGGAATATCAGGACAATTTCTGACAAGATGGTCTCTCATACAAACTTTGCATGGATATCAAACTTTGTGAGGCTTATCAGATAGTTTCTCATCATAAGTTGCATTCAAAGCAATGGTTGCTTGGTTGCCCCCTGCTAAAGTTTCTTCTTCTTCTTCTTCTTCCCTTTCTTCTTCTTCTTAGCCACCTGGCTACTAGTGTCAATACTTTCACTAGGCGAATAGGAAGAAGGGGAGGAAGAAACAACCGATAAAGAAGGCAAACAATCAACTTTAAGATCAACTGGAGGTTGATTTTGTCTAGTTGGAGGAGTACTCGATTGTAGAGAAATCACGACATTTTGAACCAAGGAGGTTGGAAACAACCATAGTATCAAGCCAATAATAAATCTTGGAAGGGAAAATGTATCCATATAAGGAGAACCAATATATCCTAAAGGAGGAAAAGGACTAGGATTCCCATCAAAAGGAACTCCTTGATCGATGGACTCCGGAGTTGTTGACATATGTCTCAACCTAAGATCAACTAAGGAGTGAGCATGGAGGATGTTATCCATAGTAAATTAATTTTATTTTAATCAGAATAACATAAAAAAATAGAAAAGGGATAATCTACGCAAAAGAATTACCAAGCAAATGTGAACTGCAATATGCTACCTCAGTAAACCAAGGACTTAACATACGTGTAGGGAATCTCCCCAAAAGCAGTGTTCGGTGTATCACAGTGTACATGGTGGCCAAATAGGATACCTAAGGATGGGTAGCAGCTGAATGTAGTGCTCCCATATATTCCCAAAAGTACATTTAGGTCCAATCCATGTTAGAGTTGTCTAGTGCGAAACCACACAATGAGAGCATTCATTTATACTTTACGTACTGTAACACCTCCCTATATACCCGAAGGTACATGGACAAGCTACGATATACTTACGTACTTGCAATGAGGTATCCCACTTAGAATGTATCACAAACAAGTTAGTGATAGCTGCTATGTTTAATGATGCTAGAACACATCTTTAGCCTAGACCTATAAATGTTATGCATTAAGTTACAATGCTCCATTAGTTTAATTGAGATAACTTTTAAGTTGATCTTCTTAAGAATTTTCCTTTCAAGGTTTTCCACTTGATGTATCTTGTAATTATGAGAATACAACTAATATGATAAGCATTCTTTTCAGTCAATTTGAACAATAAAACCCTTAGCTAATAGGGATAGAGCAATTAGATCTTCGATAAAGAGAAAAGAGCAAACCTACTGCAATTTCCCTAGCTATTCCTATCAAGAATTCACAAACTACAATATCCCAAATGAAATTTTTTCTTTTCAATCCCTTTAGTCTTTATATGAACAAAAGGAAACTAATGCACATATAATCAATCAATATTTTGCAAGAACGAAAACTTTACGACAGTTCCTTTTCTAGAGAAATCAAGGCCTTATGACACTTTCTTTTTAGAAAATACTAATCGACTATAAACTAACTTTGACAATGAATTGATAATGATAAATAAAAAGCTTAAGAAACACTAAACAATCAAGGTCAAAAAAGGCAAGGAGAAGAGATACAAGATGATTTTAAAACCATAGAAAACATTGATCTTTAAACAAACAACTTCAGAAGCAAAATTGTAAAGATCCAAGGCAAAGATGGGTTTTTAAGCTTAAGGAGGACCAACATAGGTTAGAGTGGGAGTAATTTCACTGCAGAGCACTGTATCTAAGCCAAGCATGCTTTGCAGAGCACTGTCCCCTGACCAAGCCCACGCTGCTACCAGAGAGACCAATCAAAAGACATCTAACCTCACTTTTTTTACCAAAAACACTTCAAAAAGACTAAAATAAAATAAATGAAAGTAGGTAATGTCTACTAGGGTGTACGACAATGAGGATAAACTACCCAAAATGATTGTCGTTCCCCAGTAGGGTTGCCAATTTGTTATGTGGAATTTTGCATCTATGGATAAATACAATTTCCCTAGGTGGGCAGCTACACCTAGAACAAGAGATTTAAAGAGTTTAACCCTTTTATATAGAAGATAAATAAGAGAAGGTGCCTACTTGTTATCTTTCTCTTCCATTTTTCTCCTTTGAATAGCTCTCATCGCTCCTCCTTGAACTAAATCCATTTAATAAGTTCCTGTAATCATAAACAGAGGACAAAAACCAATCAAATCAAGAGATATATCTACTATAAGAAAATGGAATCGAAAGAATTTACACATATCATAATCATACATAAAGAAACAAATATGGGAAAAGGCGTAAACAACTTTATTAGGTAGAAGGAAGAGTTACAGCCAAGAAGTCTGATCTCATGTCACTCATCGAGTTTGAGTTCCATCCTTCATCACACCAAAAGCACAACACCCCGACATCATAACAATACTTCCTTACAATCTCAAACCTCACACCAACAGTCTCTCCTTACAAATTTTCAAAGTCAAGCCCTTGATCACTATGATGACTCCTCAATTTATGGGGAAATGGAGGTGGTTTTCTCATAAATTGGGCATTGAATGGCTTTCCAATTTGGGAGTTAGTTTCCATGGAGGAAGGGATGAGAGGATAGGAGGTTATTTGATTCATTCACTATCCAATTTTGAGCTCATAGGAGAGGATAAGAGGTGGGAATCTTCTAGAATGATCTAGAATGAAGGAATATTCCTAGAACCCTATGAAGATTTTGCTAAATCTCGCCCAACGCTGGACAAAGTGAGCCTACGTGCTCTGCAGAGCACTTACCCCTAACCAAGGTTGCACTAGTCCCTCAAGGAGTAATTTTAGGATGTCTTTAGGCCAGGAAACTCTCAAGAATGATGGCATTCAATGTGATGACTTTTCTAGTGCATGTAGCAACTAAATTAGGGTTTGATGAGCCCTAATGGTACTTATCTGAATGATGGCAGTGATGTGCTCAAATAGACTTGTAACACTCATAGTGTAGCTTGAAGGGAATATTAACACTATCATATCATTATGTATTCAATGACATGAATGGTCACAAACACTGAAATCCATGCCATGCGTTTTCTCCATGTGTTTTGCTCCCTTTCACAAGATAGGAAAGATGTTATCTTTTCACATAATGGTTATCGCACTTCATGCATAAGCTCATTCTGGTGGTTTTAAGGGCCCATATTTGTGTTTACAATTTTTACTAACCATATGAACATCTATCACACTCATTCACAAAGTTTTGATCATTGTCGCACAAGTTTCATCATGGTCCTCATACAATCTACTTTAGGTGTCATACTTATGATAACTGGTCATGAAGCGACAAGTGAAATTGTTGCTCATGTGTCATGGGTGAACAATGTTTTTATTTCTTCAAGTATTCTATGTGTTAGCATGCAGTGGAACCTTCATCACTCCACCTGTCAGTCTGACTAGTCCTTCAACCTGCTTTCACCCAGCCTGCCTGGATTATGCAGTGCCTAATTCCAATCAACAGGATGTGGCCTTGACCCCTGTATCTACGCAATGTATAGTTATTTTCTACTAGGACTGCTACATTACACAAATCTTAAGCCCAAGACTCGTCTTCTCCTTCCACAATATTGTAATCCTTACAGTGAGCCTATCCCAAAATGCATATTATGCAATAAAATATAACTAGCTAAATACCTGGTCCTGTCAACTGCATAATCCCATTGGGGAGCAATATCCCTTCAGCCTTAGAACTACAAAGAATCTCCTTACAATGGTCACTCCCTCATTACAACCCATTATTTCCCAAAATTATGCAGAGATCAACATCCCTTAATTTTGAGAAATATCCAGAGGATGCATTTAGTGGCCCTCCCGTCATATCGACCCAGTGTCTCCCAAATGTGCACATAAGTCATTCAAGATTCACTTCAGGAACTACACAGAAATATTCCACAATGGCCCCTCCTTTAGTGAAGACAGCCTCTTAGACTATCCTAAACTATGCATTTTTCATTTCTAGGCCTCAAACCTTAGCCTTGGCTGCTCGGACACGTAGTCACTAAGCGTCCCTTCCTAGCTTATAACTCAGTTTCAGCTAGACCCTAGACCAGATTGCACCATATTAGGCTAGGAGGTTTTTGGGCTCATGTCATCTCATCTTGAGCGAATTACAGATACAAGCACTTGGTGGGATGATGATGAAGGAGATGAAGGAGGAAGACATGAATTTTTTTTTTCTTATATGAACATGCATGTTGATCCATCAAGGAAAAGTAGAGGGACACGAACTCGCGACCATAACCCAAGGCTTGAGATCATAGAATATTTCTGTCACGAAGGCATGAGGTGGTGGAAGGCAAGATTATTCTCAGGTAGACGTCATTCACAACAACATCACTGACTTGACATTGTGACATTACGAAGCATTCCATGCTAGAATTGTCATGTCATGGCGTGTCATATGTCATATCACTTTTTTCAACCATGTACATTTTATTCAAATGTCTTGTAAAGTTGAAGTTCAAAGGACACACTTGGAGAGTCGTGTAAGTGGAAAAGTCATAGGAAGTTAAATAGTGATGATGGTAATAGAAGACTCACAAAGGAGAAGCATCGCCCCTCCCCTTGGTTATATATACCCCTCACTGTATGAGCAAACTACATTTCACCCTCACTCCTCCCATAAGGAATTAGAGAGATAGGCTAGTTCTTTTGAGGAGAAAGGAGTGGCTCTAATGCTCCACTAATGGAGCTAGTGATGTTAATTGTATACATGTGTCTTGGATCTTTTTCTTAATACCAGAAGCCCTCTGGGCCAACATGTTTTCATGCATGGATTATGGATATTTGTAAGACTATTCTATGAATGCTTGTAATTGATGTCTTCTTTCATCTATGTTAAAGAAGGTGAACTATTTTGGATATTTTGGAACTCATCTTTTGAGAATGTGTTGTAATTGATGTTAATGTTGTATCATCCTTATGGAGTCCTCTACTAGATACTCGACATATCTTTTCTTTACACATTGGTTTCATGACCATCTCAATTATGTGGACTACTCTGCTTGGTGTTGTACTGGTACTTCTTGTTTGTGTATCTCTTCTACGGTGGTACTACTACCTCTCTCTTAGAGGCTGACTTCTCCTCCCCTCCACAATGGAAGAACATACTCACACATGTCAATGAACAGTCACCATACACACCCCCTATTGTTCAAAGGCACATTCACATCCCTCTCTCTTGCTCGTAGTTAGAGCCAAGGCATATCTTCCAAATATATGGCAATTGGGCCATTGTAGCAAATGTGGCTCCTACTCCAAACAACATGAGGCCTAATTGGGAGTTCAAGGAGACGTCATTGGTTGACATATTTCTAGAAATGTCAACACCCATTACCAATTCTAGAATGGAAATGGGATGTGATCACCTTAGAATTTATAAACAAATTACCTAAATTTAGATGACACAATGAATCAATTATTATGGTAGTGGATGAGTTGAGTAAGACAATCAATTTTATCCCAGTACAATATATATTCAAGACTCCCAAATTAGTGAGATTTTCATGAAGGAGATATTTCAATTGTATGTCATACCTAAGGTGGTAATCTCAGATAGAGATGTGAAATTTACCTCTGCATTCTAGAAATCTCTATTTGTTGGGCTGCGTACCCAGGTTTAGTTCAATACTACCTATCATCCTTAGATAGATGGGAAAACCGGACGTGTAGACCAGGTACTCGAAGACATGTTAAGGATGTATGTTATGCAAAACCAACCAAGTGGGAGGATTACCTACACCTCATTGAATTTGCATATAACAATAGTTACCACGAGTCGTTGAAAATGAGTAACTTGTATGTGTTGTATGGAAGGATATGCAGAACACCTAAAAATTGGAGGAACCCTAAAGTAAAACTAATCTTAGAGCGAGATTTTAATAGAAATTGAGCAAATTGTTAAGAGGGTACAACAAAATTTAAAGGTTTCCCAAGATTGATAAAAGGTATATGCATAGAGGAAAATGACTTATCGAGAGTTTTATGTTGAAGACCATGTATATGTGTATATTAGGCCTAAGATTAGTACCTTACGGTGGGGTAATTATACTAAGCTAGCTCCCCCTTATTGTGGGCACTTCCAATTAATGGAAAGAATTTGACATATGGCCTATGCAACTCGCACTTAGTCACATCCTAGTTCATAATGTATTTCATGTATCATTACTAAAAAGGTATATACATGACCTGAGGCATGTAATTAGTTAGTTAGAGGTGAAGTAAATTCAAGGATGTTTTTTTAGATATATATGACTAGGTATGTATACATGTTCCTATTTTATTAAAAAAAATGTTAAAATTATGACAAATTTATTATGGTTATGACAAATTTCTAGTAGGAGCAAAGAGAAACAATATTATGGAAGCAAGTTATCGCCCAAGTTAAAATGTGGTGGAAGCACTTTAGCCTAGAAGAGGCCACTTGGAAAAATGGTAATTTTATGCTAAAAGCATATTAGTACCTATTCCAAGGGCAAGAGTGAACACTGAGTACGTTCTTATGCCCAATGGGGGAAGATGTGACACCCTGAAGTACTCAAAACATTTTACAATTAATTTTACTCTATAATTGGGTAAATAATGGTCTTCGTAATAAGTCATAGTGAAGCAATGATGTTTAAAAATTATTATTATTATTATGATTTAATTTACTTTGGTTAAATGATGAAGCCTTGGAAATCATGAAAAAAAAAGACCCAAAACTAGAATTTCATGTACCAAAAGGTCAGAGAAAGTTAGTAAAGTCACTCTCTCCCTAAAGAAAAATGTCTCGGTGGGAAAAGGGAGGCCAACAAAAGAAGGAACGAAAAATGGAGGCACCAAACACAGGAAGGAAAAAATGAATTTAAGTTAGGACGCTTCCATTGAGGCACTCCTGACCTAGGCTGTGAACTAGTGGAGTCCTTAAGTGATTGTGAGATTACTGGGTGGACCTGAGAGATCATGATGCGAGAATAGACCGTAGAGGTCATTGTCATTTACTCTTTTGGAGACTGAAATATCAGGGTTAGATTGTACGTAGTTGTCTTTCTTGTTGTTGGGAGGAGAGATCCTTCTCTGAGTGAATTCATTGGCTGTTGTTCATATAAGTATGCTGGAAAATTTTGTAGGTTGCAGAGTTAAACTTTTCTCTTATATAATGGTTTTATTGCTGAGAAAAAAGAGTAGTAAAACTATTAAAGTAGAGCTAAATTTAGAAGCGATACCGAATGGAATAATAGAACTGAAGAATCAAATAAGAAAACTCTATTAAGTCTGTATTTTTTATAAAGGTGTAAGAATTTGAAGGTAAAACATCGTGGCCATGTAATATTGAAATGCAATAGCGACAACCAAGAAGAGAAAAAGAAACCCATATAAAATATGAGAGACAAAGCCTAGCGGGGTAGGTAACCTTTGGACCTATGATGAATAACAATTATTGTGGCTAAAAGAAATAGTAAGCTGAGTAATTAAGTGAATGTTGAGGTAAGTAATACTATCATAGATGGGTAAAGCCTCGACAGGCTGCATGCACACAGTTTGGAAGGGGAAAGAAATCTAGATGAAACTAAGCATGTATCTGTAACAAATATAGACAATACCCATTAAAGAATTTATATTCGATGAACTAAAACTCTAGCAATTGCAGGAACGATTTAGTTCCCGGACCGAGCTGAATGGAAATGGCAACCCAAAATGATAGTTGGAACCCCTGTCAATAAAATTGAAAAATATGTATTGACATCAAAACTGTATAACCTAATCATTGAATCCGAAAAAAACCCAATTCTCATAATGAGATGAACCAGTTTAAAATCCTTGTAAAAAAACAATATTCAAATACAAAGAAAGCCGTATGCTATCATATGCTATCACTGTCCTTCCTATTTTTTTAACTAAATAAATTCAGACATCCTCAAATGAATTTAATTATAGACTTAAACATATATTTTAAATACTAAAATATAATATAAAAGTAATAATATAAATAACAATTAAAATAAATAGCAGTGATATCGAGCTAATCTATAATTTTTTCTCTCCCTATTTTCTTTCTAAACCGGACAACACGCCCATAATCAACTGTGAGTTTAGACACAACTTTCCAAAATAATATGCAAATCAAATCGACCATCTTTATCAACCCAGTATACTATAGAGACTTTCCTAGTTTGCTTGCTTAGACATGACTTTCCAGGCAGTATACTATAGAGAGTTTCCGAGTTTTCTTGATGTCCTACGTTCGTTGCCTCAATTTACTTTTTGGAGCAAGGGTTCAGTTGCCCCAACTGCTGTTTTTTCCAGAGATAGTCTGGGTGGTTATGGGCTCCCGGGACTGGTCTGAGGAGCACACACTCGGGCGAGTGCCTCAGCAGATACTCCATCAATATCCCATAGTCCATGGAATAATCCTTCTCTACATCGATTAACTCACTGAAACTTTCAACCTTTTTCGGCATAGAATGAGAATTTGAAGCTGGAAATGTGCCATCTTGTACAGTGCTGGCTGGAATGCTGAACTCATGGAGAGTTCTTTAACAAGGAGAAACTGGAAATACCACTATATGCTGTGCCCCTTGACGTATTACCACTTCGTTGCACAGGCTCGACCTGCTGATTAATATCATTTTGTACTGTAGTGTCGACCAGAGTACTCAACTCATGAAGAGACTCGATCTGTTGATTAATATCATTTTGTGCAGTGTCGACAGTTCCCTGCGTCAACGAGAAACTAGAAATATTGCTGAATGGTTGTTCATGTTCGATCTGCTGATTATTATTATTTTGTGCCGAGTTGGCCACAGTACTGCACTCGTAGAGAGGCGCATCCATGAACAGGAAACTGGAAATATTACTGAATGGTTGGTCATGCTGGATATGCTGATTATTATAATTTTGTGCAGTGTCGAGCAGAGTGTTGCCCTCGTTGACAGGCCCATACATCAACGAGAAACTGGAAAAAATGTTATCTGCTGCGCCATGTGTATTACTGAATGGCTCATGCTGCATCTGATGATTATTATTATTTTGTGCAGTGCTGGCGACAGTAATGGACTCTTGGAGAAGCTTATCCATGAACGAGAAACTGGGAGTACCACTATCTGTTGCGCTTGACGTTTTACTTCTTGCTTGACCACGCTGGATCGGCTGGTTGATAAGATTTTGTGTAGTGTCCACTGGACTACTGCACTTATGCAGATGTTCAGGCATCAACAAGAAACTGGAAATATTATTACTATCTGCTGTGCCTTTCGTATCACTGGTTGGTTGGCCATGCTGAATTTGCTGATTAATTCTAGTCATAGTCTCTTGTTGATCATCATGTATCATTGTTGGTAAGTTCGGTGCGCTGGTAATACCGGCTGTAATGTTACCTTCGGCACCTGCAGAGGCTTTCATTCGTTTCTTTCCTTGCAGTGGTACTACCTGGAAATCAGCCTTACGAATCGAATCCGAAATATCTACACGTATCAAATTTAAAGAGTTGGGTCAAACTTAGTTATTGATTTAAAACATTTAAGATAGTTAGGTTTATGTGATATATGTGTTGGGTATTTTTGCAATGCTAAAATACCAAAACCAAACAAACAAACAAACACCACAGAGCCAATGCTCTGTTTCATTTCTTCGAGGACCTTTGCACAGGGAAGCTATTAAAATCAAATATACTCATAACAGTCCATTACACAGCCATAAAAACATTCCTATTGCTTTAAAATATATGCACTATACACATTCATCCTCTTTGCTGAGAGGGATTTACCAAAAACAACATTCAACCAAAACTCTATTTTCCCCTGAGAATTTACTGAGCTGGGTTTACTGCTGTAAAACCCCTTTTTACATTTACTGGTGTAAAACTATTTTTACACATACTGTTGTAAAAATATTTTACACATATTACTGTAAAACAAACTTTTACATATGTAGCTCCAAAACAAAACATTATGTGCTTGCTCATTACAATAAAAAAAACTTCAGCATACAAAATATTTCATCCTCTGTTCTATTCTTTCCTTCCTCTTCGCACTGCTATGCGATCCACACAAACTAAGTTGACCTCTTCAAAAAAAGGAATCTCCCCTGCTTCTTCTACGCACTGATGTGCGATTCATTTCACATCTCTTTTAAATTTCCATCCTCGTTCTTTCATTGCCTTCACACACTGCTGTGCGGACTTCACAAATGTATCCAAAAAAAACTCTAAAAAAAAATTCGTTATTTACATGCATCCACTACATTTCATTTCATTTTTTTTACTTACTTATACCAAGTCAACATTCAATACATACGTGACCCAAAAAAAAATTACACGCATTCTCTTACCCATACCTCCTTATAAAAAATTATAACATTTTACCTACCATCTACCAACCACGTTTAAATACCATTTAATTCCTTAGCTTACAGAACCGGCGGTCAAACAAACTTTGTTTTACTCCACGCAATCCTTGATTTGATGCGGGCCCGTATGCAGCTTCAGGCGATCGACGGTGGAGAATGGAGGAGCAGATCGGACGAATATCAGATGACCATTTTTGACCGACTTTTATCGTCCGATAAGTTTCAGAGGGTGATGTCACCCCTCATCCACACGTCATCTCGAGGTTTTATCGGAGCCCCTAAGTATGGAGACCACCTTTATGCAAAAGCAGTGCGATATGCTTACCGGTGGTTTGTGGATTCACTTTGGTGGTTTCGGGGAATGGTACGGCTGCATGCTTCACGGTTGAAATTACAAACTCAACACTCCCCTTTAATTTCAACTGTCGGGCATTCGGTCATACCCAGACACTTCCTCACATAGAGGGATTCACCAACTGCTTATGATGCAGTTCCACAAACAACAAAATAGTCTTCCTCTTAATAGAGGGATTAACCTGAAACTGTGCTTAAGAGCACCTTCGTCATGACAGAGGGATTCACCATAACAATGTGCTGAAGAACACCTTCCTCTTGACAGAGGGATTCATCTGTGACTATGCTGAAAAGCATCATCCTCTTGATAGAGAGATTTACGATGTGTATGCTAAAAAGCATCTTCCTCTTGACAGAGGGATTTACCATGACACTGTGCTGAAAAGCACCTTCCTCTTTAACAGAGGGATTCACTAAGAACTTCACTTCCTCTCACGGAGGGATTACTGCGAAACACTGCTTTAGATGGAGTTTCAAAACAAAACATTCATTGCACTGTTGTGCATACTCAATACATTGTTATTTTATGCTGTTGCATATTCTCTGCTGCACTGTTGTGCAATCTTCTTTGCTGTGTCTACCCCACACTGCTGTGTCTACACTTGCTGTTGTGTCACTGCACTTCACTTACATTTCTTTGCAAACTTTGCATTGCTGTGCATTCTTCAAAGACAGAATACTCTGTCTTTTCTGGAACAATTACTCTGTCCCACCTTACAAATTTACACTGCTGTGTGTAAACATTTCTTACATTCACTGCTGTTGCATATGTTGCATTTCAATTCAATGAACAACACATTCACTATACTTACATTTACTACTGTAAAGGAAAAATTTCTTTTACATCTGCTGCTGTCCATTATCTTTCATTTCTTCAACAAAAACTTCATGCTGCTGCATTTTCTTATTTGCATTGCTGTGTAAAAACACATTTCTTCACTCTCTCTTAGTTCTGGTTTCATTTTCTTCGCACTACTGTGCTTCTCCTTCTTGCCATCACACTGCTGCCTGTTCTTATGCATTGCTGTCCATACCCATAACCATAGACTTTGTCATCCCTGGGTTTTTATTTACTGCTGCGTTGACTCTGCAATTTGCACTGTGGCTGCCTTTTGTTTCATCATACTATTGTGTGCCCATACACTAACTCTTTACTCTCCATTACTTGCACATAGAGAGAAATCATCCTCACGCTGTTTTGCGCTGCATTCTCCAGACAACAAAAAAAATTAACACGGGCTGCTGCCTTTTCTTTTTACACCCTTGCTTCACACAATCTTAGCCTTCATTCATTTTTTTACACAATGCACTGTTGTGCAGTTCCTTTCATTTTTCTGCTGCCACACATTATCATTCACCCATGTGCATTAAAAACCTGTTGTCCCTGTTTCTCTTTATGCATTTCTTTGCATGCTGCATTGCATATGAAGAAAAACATTACATTTTTTTACTGCTGTGTATTGTACTCACTCTGCTGTGAGTATGTTCTCTCACATTACATAGAAGGAAACTACCTTCCATTGCTATGCATTTCAATGCATGTATTCCATAACAAAAAATTCAAAAACTGCTGTTTTATGTTCTATCTTCCCACTGTTGTGAGGGTCTCCATGCTTTGCATACTTTTCTTATTGCGCTGCTGCACTTCACATTTGAGTGCTGCCCCTTTTTCTTCTTTGCTTTTATGGCAGATTTAACTTCATATTTTTCCCTTATAAAAGGTCTTCATCAAAGAGTGACTGTTAAGACAGTTCAACAACAAAAAATTACAAGCTCCCCTTTAATGTGTGCTTGTCTTCTTTTGGCAGACTCTTCTCAAAACAAATTTAGATCCACTGGGGAGTTCAAGGGATTTTCAGATTGCCTTTCCTTTCTTCTCCATACTTGTGTAACTTTCTTCTTTTGCATGGGACTAGCTTGTGTAGGAACCCATGTCAAGTTACAATCTCGTGCCATATGCCCAATGTTATGATACTTGAAACATTCAACATTTTTCATGAATAAAAATTCATGATTTCTTCTTGTGAAATTATTTCTTGGAGATTGTCGGGGACCACAACATCTATCTCCATGAAATGCTCTACAGTCTTTTGCCATATGACCAAAGTTTGAGCAAGAATAACAATAACCAAAAAATGAACTTTGGTACCTGGGAGATGGAGGTTTACTTGATGTACTTCTGAAGCCTTGCTTCCTTGAGATCCTTTGATGATCACCATTGCCTCTTGCCTTTTTGCCATCAGCTACATTTCTTCTTGGAGCTGGTTTTGTACTTGGAGCAAGATTTCTTCTATTGCAACCTTCATTTTTCTCCTTTCCTTTGCTGGAACTAGGAGCATCACCATTTCCTTCTGGCTTCTTCACATCTCCTTTGCTTAAAACATTTTCATCCTTGTTTGAGGATTCACCTACATACCCAAGTCCTGATTTATCAGATGGAGATCTATGATAGCTGAGCATGTCATCCAAAGCTTGAGAGCTCTTCATGATCTTGTTCATCCCTTCAACCTTCTTCCTGAGGAAAACAATCTCCTCTTCTAATCTTTCACACTCAGTATTCTTCTTTGCAAGTTGTTCCTCAGTTTCTTCCTTGCTACGAGTAGCTTCAGCTGCTGTTATTTTAAGAGAGATTATATCTGACTTCATTTTGGAGATTTCTTCATTCTTAGCTTGACTGCTCTCCATTTTCTTCTCAGCTTCTTGTGCCTGCTTCTTGGCTTCTTGTGCCTGCTTCTTGGCTTCTTGTAGCTCAGACTTAAGGGAGGATACCTCTACCTTGTACTGTCCAATCTCTTCTACAAGTTTGTTCACTCTCTTGTGCCTTTGTTCAAGTTGACTTGACAAGGCATCTTCCTGCTTCTTTGCTTTATTTAACTGATTTGTCATGGATATGACTTCTTCATGATGCTTCCTTTTGCTTTCATCAAATTCCTTCTTAAGCTTGGCAAGCTCTTCATCCCTTTCTTGCACTTGAAGCTTGATGAGGTCAACCTTCTCATTTTCAGCTTCTATGATGGGTTCAGAATTTTCTTCTTGATTCACGGTCATGGTCAGTGCTCCCTTTGCATGAAGGTCATGAAGTCTGTCCCATATATCCTTTGCTGATGAATATTTTCCTAGATTCTTCTTTACAGAATCAGGCAACCCATCCAAGATTGTCTTTGCTGCTTTTGCATTGTACTCCTTGAATTCTCCATCCATTTTGCTATCATCAATCACTGACTCCCAAATTTCAATCCCTTCAGACTTTAAGAAAGTCCTGATTTTTATTTCCCACATATCAAAGTTCCCATCGAACCTTGGAGCCTCAAATAAAATTCTTTCAAATAGATTGCCTTCTATTTTAACAGAGGAGGGAGACACAACCTTAGGGAATTTGAACACTTTCTTCTTTGACCTTGCCATTCTTAACTATTTTTAAAATCCCTGACTGTGTTTTTAAAATGACTCACTGTTTCTTCAACAGCAACTTAAAAACTTGAGAAATACCTGAATCCCTTTGGCTGAAACTTCACACAGCTGGAGAAGCCTTACTACTGCTGCAACAAGGGTCTTTCCTTCAGCTTCTTTGACACTTCAAAGAGCATGAACCTGCTCTGTCACCATCAAAGAGCCTGGACTAGCTCTGATACCACTGTTGGCTATTTTTGCAATGGGAAAATACCAAAACCAAACATTAACTGAACACAGAGTCAATGCTCTGTTACCTTTGCTCCAGGATCTTTTTGCACAGAGGACCCTTTTAAGAAATAGCTGAGAACAGAGTATTTCACCACCATGAAAATTCTCTATTCATTAAAATAAAATGACTGATATACATTCATCCTCTTTGCTGAGAGGGATTTACCAAAAAAACAACATTAAACCAAAACTCTATTTTCACCTGAGAATTCACCAAGACATATTCATCCTCTTTCACTCAGAGGGATTCACCAAAACATTTTCACAAAACTTACTCTGCCTCCTATGAAATTTTACACCACTGTGTGTAAGTATTTCATTTACATTCACTGCTTTGTGAAAACAAAAATTACAGGGATTTGCACATTTACCTTTTCACTGCTGTGTGAAACAATTCATGGTTTTACACAAACTACCCACTGGTTTTCTTCATTCACTTCTTCTACTCTTCTCCTGCACTGCTGTGCATTCTCTGCATTTACATTAAAAATTTAATGTGCTGGGATTTTTACCATTTCTTCACAAAACATTTCAACCCAAAAATATTCACACACACTCCTGTGTGTTATCTGGTTTTCATTCGCTGCTGCGAATACAATACACCAATAAAGAACTCTGCTGCATAAAACCCCTTGGTCTTCGTTCGCTGCTGCGAATCCCTTGCAATACTCAGGTGTTGCGGACCCTTGTTATTTTTCCGTATGTAATTTCACACTACACACATTGGATTACAATCCATTGTTTTACATTGGCTGCTGCAAGCCCAATTATCTCCTCCCCGTGTGCGATGCTGTATGGTATTATTTTCTTACTCGCTGCCGGGAACAAAACTCCACCTCCTCGTGTGCAATCCTGTCCTCACACTACAATCCTCGTGTGTGTTTTTACATAACACACAGTCAACGTTTTTTTTACATTACATGTGTACACATAATAAAATAAAAAAAACTTACAATATATTTTCCGCCCATACTCAATAAATGTTACGGGCCATAAAACATTTAATACATTGTCATTTCATTAATATAAGGTATGGACAATTATATTACTCCATGCTGCATTAATTTTCAACAGACCCGTATGCACTTTCCCATGATCGGACGGCGGAAAATGAAAAGCTAAATCGGATGCATATCGGACAGGGTTTGTTGACCGAAATTTACTCACGCAATATTTTAATGTTGACCGTATGCACCTTGGAGTGATCAACGGCGGAGGATGCACGAGCAGATCGGACGAAGGAAATCAATATCAGAAGGCCTGTTTTGACTGAGTTTTATCGTCCGAAAAGTGCTTGAGGCTGATGTTATGGCAATCCACTTGTCTGCACCATATTTCATCGGAGCCCCTTGTCGGAATATTCCATCGCCGGAGAGCTGGTGCGATAGGTTTCAGGCTGCCGGTTTCTGGTTGCAGCTGTGGTTTCCTGCCCACGTTGAATTGCTGGCCACGCGCACAGGGGAAATTACAAATTTCAACATTCCCAAGGGGCATCGAAGAGGAAACCTAAGATAAGATATGCAAAATGAGGGTTAGGTGCTTAAGAGGATAGTTATCACTGCACGCACTTCCCTATCACTCGCAACCAAGAATCGAGAGTTTCTTCATCCCTCCGCCCCAACATGGTATCTGTATTAACCTATCCATAGACCTCGAGGTTTATGTTCAGGTTGGGCGGTTTGTTGCTGTAGTGATAACTAAAATTAACTACTAAATATATTTGGTTGGGAATGCCTGACTTTAAGCTTTTAGGCGAGCTCGCCATGTGGGACATGAAGACCATTACTTTTCAAACAAAATAGCTCTGTGGGACATGAACCCCACTACTTTTTAAAGAAAAATAGCTGTGTGGATGTTGAGGTTTTCCAAGTTACACCAAAAAAATTTGTAGGTGTTGGTTTAAACCAGTAAATAAGATCTTTAATCGGAAATCACTGATTTTATAGAAGTGAGGTGATTCTTCCCACACCCCTTAAACACTGTGAATAGAACCTGGATCACAGCGTGAATAGAACCTGGATCAGGCTCTAATACCATGAAAAAGTTTTTTGTTACACCATAACCTACAGATTTCGGTAAAAGTTCCAACCCCATAACTAAAATCCCAATCGTGGAAATTATGGATTCTGAAGTGGGATGATTCTTCCAACAAAAATTTCTTCACAGACCAGGAATAAGATACAATTTTACATCGATGTCTGAAGGGTAAGACCAGGAAGGAAGCTCATGAGGCATTCGTTTATCTCGGCATGGTTGTTATTAGGCAAGTGGGCGAGAAGGTTGTTACAGGAAATTGCGTCTTCTGCAAGAAACTGCGTCTACTTGGATGGCTTCGCCACCATTCGTCAGCCACATGCCGAACATTTTGAGGACAAGAAAGGGACCTTTCGAAATTGCGTTTTGTTTTGTTTTGAAAATGGGGAAAACGGAGGCCGCTTCGCTCCGCCGATCGTTTTCGGCCTAAAGTTGTTGACACATTGCGGTTCCGTTTCCAAGATGCATCCTCGATGGGGTTTGTGATATCGCGGGGCGGGGAAGTGCAAAGGATAACCATGGAAGCCCTGCCGACGATTATAGGGTCGGATGGTATCTTTCTGGATTCCTCTGCGGCATGTGGGGTTTATGAGTTCACTTGGTCACCCATGGCTCAACGTTTCGGTTTGTTTGTAATTGCCACTGCGAACAAATTTGGTTGGTGGTGTGGGGCTCTGCATATTTCGCAGGGAGATTTGTGCAGCTGCAAAGCCTCTTTGTTTTCCAGATAAAATAGTAAGCGAGCATCCCTGTTGTTGAAATTTGCAGTGAAAGTTAACTTTTCTTTTATGGACTTGAAAAATGCTAATGCGCTCGCTGTTTTTTTCTTCATTTTTGTTGAAGTTTGTGGAAAACATAAATAGCAGGAAACGTTAGGATACTAAGTTTGTGGAAAGCATAAATAACAGGAAACATTAGGAAACTGTCGTAGGAAACTGAAAAAATAGATTATATGAGCGCCAGTCCAGGGTTTAGTGCCAGAAGAGAATATCCAGCCGGGGCGACCCGCCCGGCACAGTCCTCAGCGGATGCCGTTGGTTGAGGCAAATGTATTTGCACAGCGGAAGTTAGGAGGATCCATTGTTACTATGAAGGAGCCTTAACCTAGCATTAATTAGTTTCACCGTTAGAATTTTGGTTTATGTATTTCTCTATGTCACCGGAAATAAGACTCCGAACTGTATGAACGGAGTTGTCAATATCTGATAAGCCCAAAGAAGATATGAATGAAAAAAGCTTTAGATTAAACTTATTGTTTTGGTTCAAACTAATGCTAGTGGCAACGATATATACCATGCCGTCGGCAGGTATAATAAGAGAAAAAAATGAAAGGAAAACGCAAGATGGTATTAGCAGTCGAATTTCTCATTACACCATTCAATAAGAGTAAAAAGTGAAAGGGAAACGCACCCTCTTAAGATGGTATTAGCAGTTGGATTGTTCATTACCACGTTCTCCATCTTCGAGCGAAACACGGGGACTCCTTTAAAACCCAAAATGCTCTCGCTTGCAAGATCTTCAACTGTTAAAAATTCTGCAACAGACTCTCACAATAGAAAGTTAAAAATTCTGCAACCGACTCTCACTAGAACGATAGCACCATAGAAAGTTAAAAATTCTGCGACAGACTCTCACTAGATGAGAGATAAAGTTAAAAGTTCAATTTTGCAACAGACCCGGCACATATTTATAGGAATGGTGTGATCACGGTGGTGAGGAGAGGTAAAGCTTTAAATGGGTGAAACTTTACCAACAACTTAGTTGTTATATTTAATATATTTTTTTGGTGCTTTAATATTTATTATTAAATTTATTTATTATTTTATTGATAGTTTTTTTGGAAGTATATTAACTCACCTTATTATATTTAATATAATTTTTTGGTGTTTTCATATTTATTATTAAATTTATTTATTATCGTTATTTTTTTGTTTTCTTTTTAATTTTTTGAAGTGTATTAATTCACCTTATAGGGTTATATTAGGTATGAAAATGTTCATTTAATTTTTTATTCAATAAAGCGAAATTATATTTTTTTAAATTTTGAAAGGTTTTGTTAAAAATTTCCTGTCCAATTTTTCCGATAGGCACTTTATTCAACGGACTTAACAATATAAATAACTATGGAAATCTCCAATTACAAAAATAATTATATTAAAAGAGATTGAATATATTTATTTATTATTTTATTTTTATAAAACTTAATAAGTGGAATAGGTAAAGTGGGCAAGTGTCCACCGCAAAAGTCAGACAATTAATGAAATTCAAGCCCCTAATAATGGGTAAAGTGGGTAAAGTGTCTACTGCAAAAGTCGGACAAGATTACTTTGATTGTTCCCTCGAAATTTTGAAAATACAATATAAATAAATAATAGTCTAAATCTCCGCTTACAAAAAATATTATATTAAAAGAGATTCAATATATTTATTTGTTAATTTCTTTTTATACCTGTTAATAAGTGGAATAAAGTTAATTAGTGGATATTTAATATTCAGAATTTAATTGTTTTTAATAAATAGTTTTGGTTTAATGTGAAATTTTAAGTTTTTTAGTTTTTGTTTTTTAAATTGATGTTTTCTTTTAATTATTTAAAAAAATATATTTTAAAAAATTAACCTTAGATTAGAATTGTTTCTTTAATGAAAAGGGGATGAGTTTGTTTATTTTTATAACAAATTAACGAGTGGACAAATAAATTAATAAGAGCACTACAAAATTAGTAACTAGATAAAGTGATTTAATAAGTCGATTAATTTAATATTTTCAATGGATTCTTTTAGGGTAATTAAGCTTAGTATGATAGAAATATTGTAACATAATGTTTAACATTTTGACTAAGTCAAATTACATAAAAAAATAAAATAAACATAAAAATGACTCATGGTATTGAGAAACCATGGTAATCATGTGGAATATAGCCTATTTAAAGGGGCAAATTAAATTAGCCTGGATCCATCCTCACTCTTGATCTACAAATCCTCTGGGCGCTTCGAAGTTAAGATGGATATAGGCTAATTTAACTAATAAATAAAATGACCCAAAAATTTATCCTTGAATTTTGGAAAAAAAATAATTCACCTAAATTTTTATCCTTGAATTCTGGAAAAAATCATTTTGATTGTTAGTTAGACTCCTTATTTTTTGTGAATTGAGATAAAGCTCCATTCTAATTTATTTGTTTTTTTTAATTAAACTTTTTATTTGATTTACTTTACTTTATTATTCTTTTTTAATTTTGTAATACCCCTCTCTTCTGTATTAAATTATTTTAAGCATAAGCTAAGTTAAAGCTAGGTGTGATATCCTCACTTGTGTGTTAAATGTTCCTAAACCTGAGCTGAGGACAACTAGGTGATATGTAATATGAAAAGAAAATGTGTTATTAAATAAATTAATAAAATAAATCGCTTGAAGGGTGGAGCACAAAGAGAGAGGATATTCTTGCCAAATTCCATGAGGAATGGGATAGAGATGAATCTTTCATGATAAAGCTTCTAGATGTGATTCTAGATAAGCTTGGATGGATTAAAGATCCATTGGACATAAAATCTTTGTGGGAGAGAAAGGCAAGATTTTATGAGGAAAAGCTTCGTGGGAGATAAAGACGAGTTTTTCCAAAAGAGAACTAGGCAAATGGAAAACTCTATAAAAGCATGACACCACTAATGACAACTAAATTATGAAAGACGCTTTTAAATACCCAGTGCATTGATTAATTGAAAATAAATTTATCCTTGGCAAGATCTTCGGCTCGGGGGAACCAGAGGTGATTCATGACTCGGTGGTGGTGCTCCTCGTTCCAAGTGAGGTTTTAGTTGGCGTCAGATGTGTGAAATGGTTGTATGATGATTCTTACTCTTCCTATGTTATAGCTCCAATTTGTTTATGAGAAGAGTTCTTAAGTTTTCTTCCCCATGAGAATGCTTGATGAATAGTATATGCTTATGTCTTAATAGATTTAATGATGCTTCCATCTAATCTCATGAGATTCACTTGCATGGTATGTGTTTGGTGTTAATCCTTACATGTTATGAGATTAAAATCAGTTATTTCAGATATAATGTTGGTTGAATTTTTCTCTATTATTGAATGACAGATTTATTATGTAGGTTGCATTCTAGTGTGAAGCTAAATGTAGAAGCATGTTTAGTGGGTAACAATTCTAGGACGCATTCATGGTGGAAATTGGAATGCGACAATTATTCATAAATAGATTACTTGTGTTAATGTTTTCTTCTGAAATGATTGCATCCGTTGTGGTTTGATGTTCATATCAGTATTCCTTTGACCATGCCTAAGGAATTGGAAAATGGTAACTATACTGTTGGAAATACTGAGAGGGGGGTGGATCAGTATTTCTTATTATTTATTTATTTATTTTTAAATTGTTCTAGTGATTGCCAACAACATATATAGATATGTGTATGTATACATAGAACACAGAATCAACAACTGAAATTAATGCTTTTTATTAAAACTCAAGACAATGCAATGAAATAAATACAATATAAGTATAAATCTGATTGTGAATAATTGCCAAGCTCCAACTTGGACTTCAGTGAGGCTCCAACCTCCAGAGAACCAACTCTATTTTGTAGTGGTTCTGCACTTAGGAGCACCTACCCCCAATGACTTTAGTCCAGCTTAGTTCTGAGGCTCCAACCTCTTGGGATCCAACCCAACCTTAGTATAAACAGGTATGTTGCTGCATAGTATTCAGTTGAGGTTGTCTCACTACTACTCTCCTACCTCTGCTACTTCTACTGCCTCTACAACCTCTGTTGCTTCTACTACCTCACACTCTAGTTCGTCACCACACCAACATCAACAACAGTTCTCTGTTTTTACTGCTTTATACGTTCTCATGCCTTTTTCCATTTGTTTCTACTTACTCAATCGCTCTTTGGCTTCCTCCTCGCTCACTTGAGCTTTGGC
Organism: Pinus taeda; assembly: GCA_000404065.3. Taxonomy (NCBI): domain Eukaryota; kingdom Viridiplantae; phylum Streptophyta; class Pinopsida; order Pinales; family Pinaceae; genus Pinus; species Pinus taeda. The sequence continues at coordinate 38,071 of APFE031116343.1, forward strand.
TTCTTCAACACTCGCTCGACCTTATGGCTTCCCTGCTCCATTCGCTTTAGCTTCCTCATGTTTACCTTCGATTGATGTGCTGAAAATATAATGTCATCGTGGAGAAACTGGTGTTTCAACAACGCCGAAATTGGTGTTTCAGCAACACCAAAATTGGTTTTTTTGCAAATTTTTCACAAGTGTTCAACAACTGCAGAAAAGGTTGGTGTTTCTACAATGGAGAAATTGGTGTTTCAGAAACATTTCTCAAAGTTTTTCAACAGTGTTCAGCAGCTGCAGCAACCTTCACCAACGTTCACCAGCAACTTCATACAACACTTAACCACCTTTGCTCCTCTTGGCTCCTTTTGGCTTCGATGGCTCTGTGTGCTCCTCTTCTTTGGCTCTGTCTCCTTCCTTGAATATTGCCATATTGACATCAATGACAATCTGTGTCCAACATATACTTGGAAAATGATTTTTTTTCTGAGTCTGAAATCATGAAGCTCGATATTAATGTTATTTAATCCATATAATAAGATGGTATAATTCCTTTAACGGAATAGTCCATGATGGTCAGAATATCTATGGTATGTATACGGAATAAGGTTCGGACTTCATTCTTTCTGTTGCTTAAGAGTAATCTTATGATGAAAATTGTTGTGGCTATTGGGGCCTGCTCCTTGACCACGTGGGTATTAACTCTTCTTTAATGTGTCATCCTTGCAATCAATTCCCTCATGTGATGATTTATTCCATGCAATCAGTTGTTCAATTTGATGTTTGGAGAATGTTTTGCTCGAGTTTGGAAGCTTGTGCAATAAATTTATGTTGTGAGGAGTTTGGATGTGTTTGAGACTAGTGTCATGGTGGTTCTCTGGAGTTTCAACCTTGGCTAAGGAGAACCTTGGGAAACTATGGTTTTTTGGTTTGGGTTGGGTTTTGTATACTAGTCTAGCCCTAGGATACTAGAACCTGAACATATGGTGTCTGACATAGTCTCCACATCATTTCAGGTCTTAGGTCATCCTCACATCTTTGGGTTCCTCCTCAGGTGTGTGGGTTAAGGTCTTTCTGTCTCTCACATCCTTTGCATTCTTACTTTGTTGCAAGGTTTTGTATTCATATGTTGGTGTACCCTGTGTTGTGGCCTTAATGTTCATACCTCCTCCTACTCTACAATGGCGTGAAGGCAATACCTGGACCTCTCATAAGTTTCATAGGGAGTTTGAGAGTCTGTTCTAGGTCCAAGGAACTAAAATTACTCCTCTTCTCAACTGGGGTTGTATTTTCTATTCTAGTAAATTCCTTGGGTCGTTGGTGGGGCATGTCCCATCTAGCACTCTCACCTGGTCATCTTGCCTTTCTTGTTCCATTACAAATTGTGTTAGTCTTTTGGTATCTTTTCAATTGGGGAAAGGATTCTGTGGTATTTGGTTTTGTATTGTTTCTTGTAGGTACATGAAAAAATTCTTCTTGTTCTTCACCCTTAGCCAACTGTTAGCCTCTCTCAATTTCAGTATGCCCAAGCAACGGGGCCAACCCCATTGAGGGAGGGGCCAGGATGCCCAAGATGGCACCCCAAGCCTAGACACAAATAATCCTTCACCAACTCAACTAGCCACGAAATAGAGGGTGCATAAGCTACTTCTCTTGCTCTCTCTAGGCTACCTGGAGGCCTCTGCTTCTATGGAATCCATTGTTGAGCAGCTACGACACATCCAAATTGATTTGGACATATTCAAGGAACACTACTATGATGATCAAAATGAAATATCGACCTATCTTACTAACATTCAATACAATAAAAATGAAATTATGGCTCAACTAGATAGTCTCCATCGTAGTCATCGTCGCACCAATGATCATCATTGCAGCTTGGAAGCACGACTGGAACATTTCCACATTCATGATCATGTTGGTTACTCCACATCTCCCCATGAACTTCCCCCCTGCCCCCCTCCTTAATATGTTGTTGTCAATTTTGGTCTCCGTTTTTGTTATTCCTAGTATGCTACAACTTCAATGCCTTACGAAAATAATGTATGTGAAGTGCCCATTTTGGTATCTTCTAGTCCCCAATCTCAAAATTTGTGGTCGTAATTAGAGTGCGAGGACTATTGAGACCGATTTTGTATGCTATTCTATTTTAAATTTCTAATGAAAGATGTGTCAAGTTGTAAGTGTTTTCATGTTGATTATTGATTTATGGCTATAGGAATTTACTATCCATTTAATTTGTATGGCTACGGTAGAATTTATCCCGGTTTATAAAGTATTGATCACCATGATATAATGCATGTGTATTGTTTTTCTAAAAAAAATGATTTCAATGGTTAATAAACTCATTAGAGATACGTTGAAGGAGATGGAAGACAAAATTAATGTTTTGTATTCATCAAATTATTTGTGCCTTGTTTTTTGAATTCATCGAAGCATTATATTCCCTTGAACACAAAAAGATATATATCCTTGACAAAGAATATGAAACCTAGAGATTAAAGAGGCATCGTATCTCTTACTCCCATGATGGTTAGTAACCTGAAGTCTACTATTTCTTTTTTATGTTTGTCTTAAAGAATAATGGATGATACTCATTAACACTTCCATTTCCAATTAAAATTGATGGAAGATGGCATAAAACATCTATGTCTTTTTACTTAAACCAAATGATTACCATTTCAATGATTTGTTGTGGATGATTAAGACGGTCGAAGGTCGGATCTCTATTTGGACCAATAGGCTTTTGTTAAGAGGTGAGCGCATAGTCTTGGTTAAATCAGTTCTTGTAAGTATAATTGTTTATTAGACCTCAATTACATGGTTGCCCAAAGGTATTTAAAAAAATATTCACAAGTTGATTTTTCATTTTCTTTGTTTTGGCATGAAGCATAACAATGGATGGAATTTAGTGGCATGGGATCAGATTGTTGCTCCAAAAGCTTTTGTAGAATCGCAGTTTAAAAATATACACTATTTTGGTCATGTATTAGTTGCCTGAAACTTATGGGACCTCTAATATAGGTTTATGAAAGAACAAAATGAAATACAAATTTAAACAAAAATATAAAGCTACAATGAAAACTAAACTTCAATTGATTAATAACAAATATTGAAAATTATTTACATGTAGAATGGAAACAAACTAGCTTGGGCGATCGTAGCTATCTTTGATTCTGTTGGCCATTATTTTTAATCTTTCAAAATAGATCCATGGCACTAGTTTGTAAATTCTCTAAAAAACACTCTGAAATTTCAAAACCTATTTTTTTTTTAAAATAATAAATTGTGTTAGAAATTAATAAATTGATTATCCATAAACTATAATGGATATTCCACTCAATAGTTCATCACAACATATCTGATAATATTATATTAGAAATATGATATTCTACACTATTATAATTTTATTAAACTTTAAGATCTATAGATTTAACTATAATTAGTGAATGCATGCGAATGGAAATCATGTAGAAAGGTAGAGAATGATAAAATAATCTTACACAGACACATAAGACACAATTTATGCTCTTTGGGAAACCCTTTTGAGAGAAAACCCAGTTGGAAAGTGAGGTTGCTTCACTCTCTTTCTCTGCCTAGAAAGATGGTTGTAGGTACAATGAAGTAATGCATGTGGCCTGTGGGTTGCTACAATGCACAAATCCTCTTTTTGGGCTCTACCTCCTATTGCTCCTGGTTATCTTTGTTCAACTATGGAAAAAAATGCTCTCGGAAGAATGGAATTCTTCTTCCTCCTAGTGGCTCAGTTATAACACAAGTCGATAGCCTACTAGTAGTTAATTTTGACTATGTCAACTCTTAAGTATAGTTACAATATAGACTCTTATAGAGTCTTTTACATCCTGTGGCCCATGGGATTCTACAATGCACATATACACTTTGTGTTCTATACCTCTTATCGCTCATGGCTATCTTTTCTCAGTGATGGAACAAAATTATCTCAAAAGAATGAAATGTCTCTTCCTCCTAGTGGCCTAGTTATAACACAGTCAAATAGCCCACTAGTGGTTCACATTGAGTAAATTAACTCTTATCTAGAGTTACAATATAGACTCTTCTAGAGTCTTTTACATCATAATTGTGTGGCTAGCCCCTTTTCTATGAATAATGGGGCTTGGCGCTACATCGTCTCGATCTTAGGTGTGAAAACATGAAGGTGAACTGAGTGGAATAACGTTTGCATACAGAATCCAATTAACATTCTTCTTATGTAGTTGGAAAATATTTGTGTGTATAATAGCATGAAATAGAACCTATATGCCCTAAAAAATATGTATTTTATGTGTTGATGGAATTGGAAACTTTAGGATTATTTCAATATTTATAGGCTCTACTTCAATTCTTATGCATGATATGTGATGTTATATAACAATCCCTTTTGTAAGAATCATTTTAACCATTTGTATTGTTTCATTATGAAAAATGAGTATACATCATCTAATATACTAGATATCATGGATGGAGGGACAACAAATACATTTCTTGAATTACATCCATATAGAAAGATGTCAATATAAGATCAAAACACTTCTATAATGAATTTCATATATATACGATATATATAAGATATATAGATAAATAGATATATAGATATAGATATGTACATAAACATTGAAATTTTTGATATATTAATTGTAGATAAGAGCAAAATACTCTTACAAAAATTATTTGAAATTTATTTCCATTTTTTAGGAGTTGAATTAACATGGCTATATTTTGCAAAATAAACTAATATAGTACTCCTATAAAAAAAGCTAAATTTTAGTATATAGTTATGAGAAATTTCAAAAACAAAATTATATATTTGTAAGTTAATTCAATTGCAAATAAATCTGGAAATGAAGATGTTGTGAGAGTATCTCATATATAGCTATGAGAAATTTCAAAACAAAATTATATATTTTATAAGTTAATTTAGTTGCAAAGAAATCTTGAAATTAGGATGAGTTTGGAAGTAGTGAGATTGGAATTTAGCTTCTAAGAATTTATGCAATTTGAAATTTCTATAAAAAGATAGGATAGAAAAGTATGAGATTTAAATTTTAATTTGTGTGGGATTTAGTATTCACTATATCTGAGGCCAAATGTCATGGGGAATAGTTGAGAGTCTCAGCTAATAGTGAGGAATAAAATCCATGGGAGCATACATCTGAATGTTATAGAAAATTCCATTTGTGGTGAAAACGACATAAATTTGATGAATACTTGTAACAAATACTATCTATGATGAAATTTTTTTGTTAAATTTTATGACTGTTCAAATATAGTAGGAAGAAGATAAAAGTAGGAGCCAATAGTATCTATATGCAGTGAGAATATATCTTATAAATTACAAAAATTGTGGATATTTAATAAGAAAATAGTTATATTTATATGTTAAATTAAGTTGACAAAAATTAAATGCACAAAATTGAACATTTTAAATCTCAAACTAAATTCTCTCTCTCTCTCTCTCATAACTATGAAACTTTTTTTTTTTAATTTAGGGTTAATGAATGGATTTTCATTATGTGCATATCATATAAATACATATTTCTATATTGGTGCATTAGGACCATCCATATAAAAATAAACATCATAAAACATGGTAACAATAGAATACCTAATGAAAATG
>APFE031116345.1:0-10503 GCA_000404065.3 Pinus taeda
AGGTAAAGTGTGTTTCTTTACTATGTACATTTGTAACTTACAATCCGACAGTCACGATATGTAGTGATCTGATGGTTCATTCTTTCCTCGGTATTACCAACACTTGATCCTTGGCTTGACATCCGATTGGTCCATGAATTCTATTTAAAGCGCATGTGGGGTCATTTGTAGGTTAACCGTGCATGAGAGAAGCTTATGTAAATTTTCATTCTTTTATTAATAAATTGCCTGTAGTAGCCACGTTGGCGCAGGCCGTGGACTGTTTCCCTCTCTGAGGGTTTTAACCACGTCAAAATACTGGTATTGATCTGTGATCTGTTTGTGAGCGGTGTCCTTTTGGTGTTCTATCTGAGGAACTTACCCTGTAAATTCCTACATTAACAAGTTGTTAAATTAATGAGATACAGTTTGTTGATGCTTGCATGAATGTGACAACTGTTATTTTCAGATAATTGTGTATTCACTCATGGATAACTGATGCATGCCAGTTCTGTCAGAGACCCAGTTGAGATCAGATGCAGGACATTGTACTATCAGTTGGATGAATATTTTTCCTATAAAGGAAGCTCATCCATGATGAGGATTGATCTCCTTCAGGTTTGTGCAATTAGATCAAAGGTTAGTGAGTGTGTGAAGAGGTCAATTCACACAGGTGGCAACACTAGACCCCAAGGAAAATGCACAAGGAAATAGGAAGCTTGGAGGGTAGAGGAGAAGGTTTGTGAGAAGCCTTTGACTATCTATGAGTAGCAAAGGGATTGTACTGAGAGCTGTATAGCTTCTGAGCTAAGGCTTTGTGTAATATGTACTATATTTCCACTTCTATGATAATACAGAGATGGGATTTTAGGTAGGTGCTTTCCCTGGATAAATTCTTCTGTGTTATGTGTGATTGATTCCTTCTTAACAGTTATATACGTTCATGCTTGATGTTGTTCATGGTTGATTAGCTTCCGCAAAGTTTATGGTAGATGTAGATCTAGTATTATGCTTTAGTACATTGCATATATCAGTTTGATCTGTAGGTGAAATTTGTACATGATATCAGTGAGCTAGCTGATTTGTAGAGAAAATTCTACATGGTATCAGAGCACAAGTGATCAAGGAGAGAACAATATACTTAGAGGAGATTTCAAAGTTTTGAGTTTTGGGCTGAGAGTTTGCAGAGCATATCTGAAAACTTCTATACAAAATTTTCAGAAATAAATAGTAGATTTGGATTCCTTGCGGAAAAATACCCAAAATCAAAAAAACAATTTGGCTGGATCAGAGTTCGGATGAGGGAGATTCATTGATTTAAAATTAGCTCTTTTTCTAGAAAATTTCGTGACAGCAGGAAAGTGGAAATAGATTGGTATGCTAGCCAAGAACTTGTATTCACTTGAGGTACAAGATGCATGCAAAGCCTCAAGGATCAAGGCAAAGGTTAGATACTTGGTGGTTGAGAGGGAGAGTAAATTACCTCTCAACATGCAACGCCAGAAGAAGTCTCAGACAATTATGGAGGAGCCACGATTGGTGCAGCAACTTCAGGAGGTTGTGGAGCAGCCACAAGTAGAGAATCTAAGAGGATATCGAGTAGAGATATCTACTCATGCAAATACCTCTAGTAGGGGGAACTTCGAGCCAGGTGGGCAGAGGGATCGCATCAAGCCATACCTCCAAGTAGGAGTTGGGGCGATGTAGAGTGATTGTCCCAAGGAGGAGGGGTAGGATCCTTGAGGTACCCAACCTCTTGGATGAGACCTTGCTACAGGAGCCCCGATGTGGAGTAGTAGGAAATGATTAATTGGGTAGAGAAAAATATGGATGGAGTGACAGAGAGAGCTACAGTGCAAGGAATCCCAGGACAGCATAGAGCATGCAGGATATAGCAATGTGAGAGGCACAAGTGTGCTACACAGTGCAGGGTAGCACAGAGAAGGGTGCAATGGTACAAGATGCATGGAGATGTTGTAGTAGCGCAAAAGTCAGAGAGGGAGCACTTGTCAGCAGCAGGTAGAGCTTCAGCATAAAAGTATGTTTCTAGCCCAACAGAGTGGTCAGTTGGGAGTTTCTTTGTTCCGAGTGTTGCTGGAGCAACCACACTTGGTAGATGTGTTGCATGCAATACATTCCAGAGTTACAGGATCAGGCTCAAGAGGAAGCCTTTCTTGTTGAGAGGGAGTGATGAAAAGTGTTCAACAAGAAATGTAAATTTAGAAATTGATAAAAATAGAACTGCTAAAAATAGCACTTCTAAAAATAGCAGTTTGGCTAATGAGCATTTTGGCCACCTTGGGTGAGAGGTGAAACTGCTAAAAATAACATTTTCTAAAAATAGCATTTCTGGGTCCCTTCCTATTTATAGCAGTCCCTAGTCTATCTATAGGAAGTAAATTCGATTTTGGTCTTACCAGAAGTTTGGAATATTAATTAATTAATTCTCCATGAGTTAATTAGTTAAGGAAAAGAAAACTTGAAGTCTTTGTGAGAACATGGAATTATTTCTCCACTAATTGGGGAATGTGTCCTTGATTTGCTCCACTGATTGAGGAATAAAGGATGAGTTCTATATTGAGAGGATCAGTTGACTTAGTTTAACTTAGTCAAGTTCAGTTAGATTAATTTAACAAGTTGTTAAATTAATGAGATATAGTTTGTTGATGCTTGCATGCATGTGACAACTATTATTTTCAGATAATTGTGTATTCGCTCATGGATAATTGATGCATGTCAGTTCTGTCAGAGACCCAGTTGAGATCAGATGTGGGACAATGTATTATCAGATGCTAGCATATTTCTAGTAAGTATTCCTTGCATGGGGAAGGAATCTTCTTCCTTTTATGACTGCGTAATTGGACCTGAGGTGACAGCATGTATGATTAGGCCAATTTACATGTGTTTTGTAATTGGACCCCAATCAAAATTGCGCAAGGAAATAGGAGCTTGGACCTAAGGTGTAGCCTTTATATACAAGGCTAGGTAGTCCATGACCTTGATCATCAGAGTACAGAGGGAGCAGGATAGCTTTTGAGCTTATTCTTTTTGTATGTTGTTGAGGATTTCCACTTAATTGATAATACAGAGATGCGGTTTTAGGCTGATGCTTTTCCTGGATAAATTCTTCTGTGTTATGTGTGATTGATTCCTTCTTATCAGTTATATGTGTTCATGCTTGATGTTGCTCATGGTTGATTAGCTTCCACAAAGTTTATGGTAGATGTAGATATCGTATTATGCTTTAGTACATTGCATATATTAGTTTGATCTGCAGGTGAAATTTCTACATGATATCAATGAGCTCGCTGATTTGTAGAGAAAATTCTACATGGTATCGGAGCACAGGTGATCAAGGAAGAACAATATACAAGAAGGAATTTGAAGTTTACTATTCGGGATATAGATCTCAAGTTCTTATCACATCTATTTCACCGATGGCATTCTATGGTTTGAGGCTTGAGTATGCCCTTGATGGCAGCTCAAACTATATAGCTTTGAAGGATCGCATAGAGGTAGTATTGGAAGATAATGACCTTAAGAAATTCATTGATCAAGAAGTCCCTAAGCCTACTGATGCTCCTCAACTAGTGGAATGGAAGAAGTGTGTGGTTAGAGTTAGGAGAATTCTCTTGGAGGGAGTGTGAGATCACATTGTCTCGAGCCTCCATGGGAAGGAGACTCCATTTGCAATGTGGAAAACATTGAAAGGTTTATATGAGAATAGCAGTGATCAGAGGAAGCTGGCACTGAAGGAAAAACTTAGAAAGATCAAGTGTGGAAAGGATGAGACGATCTCTATGTATCTGACCAAGCTCATCACATGCAGGGATGAGCTTGCAAGTGTAGGGGTCGTGACAGCTGATGATGATATGGTGAGTCTAGCACTCCTTGGCCTTCCTAAGAGTTGGCATAGCTACCAGGACTCGGTTAATGGAAGGGAGAAACTACCAGATTGGGAACGAAAATGGTCGGATTTGATGCAGGAGGAGATCAGACGGAGCACCGGAGACGATTCTTCATCCATGGAGGATGAGGAGAACTGTGCCTTAGTGAGTAAGGCAAAGAAGGGGAAGGAGAAGTTTTCTCTTTCCGAATCCAATTCTTCCAATGGTGGGAAGAAGGTTGACAAATAGAAAGTGCGATGCTTTCATTGTCATGAGGTGGGCCATTATGCTGCAAATTTTCCACAGAGGAAATCCCAGAAGGGATCTAAAGGTGAGGCACTTGCTTCACAGTTTGAGTTGGATTTCACACTCTTCGCATGCATGGTTTCCTCCATGGTGGGAAGTGTTTGGTTTCTTGACAGTGGATCTTCTTTCCACATGACCGACGACAAGAGTTTGTTTAGTACTTTGGAGGAGAAAGATCTCCAAATACTCATAGCGATGGGTAATGATGAAAAGTATAGTGTCTTAGGTGTAGGAACAGTTATTTTTCAGAGGGAGCATGGAGCTCGCCTTACGTTGACAGATGTCAAGTATGTACCAAGACTGAAGAGAAACTTGATGTCGATTGCGATGCTGTAAGATAGAGGATATGATGTAGTCTTTAGTAAGGGAAAGGTTTTCCTTAGACACATCATCACTAGACAGGTGAAGCAGATTGGTTCACAGGTCAAGAACTTGTATGCACTTGAGGTTCAAGATGCATGCAAAGCCTTGAGCAGCAAGGCAACTGATGGAGACTTGGTGGTTGAGAGGGAGGGTATGTTACCTCTCAACATGCAACGCCAGAAGAAGTCTCAGACGATTGTGGAGGAGCCACAATTGGTGCAACAACTTCATGAGGTTGTGGAGCAACCACAACAGGGGAAGCTAAGTGGAGATCGAGTAGAGACATCTACTCATGTAGAGACCTCCGGTAGGGGGAAACTTCGATCCAGGTGGGCAGAGGGATCACATGTAGCCATACCTCCAGGTAGGAGGTGGGGCAATATAGAGTGATCGTCCCAAGGAGGAGGAGCAGGATCCTTGAGGTACCCAACCTCTTGGATGAGACCTTGCTATGGGAGCCCCGATGTGGAGTAGCAGGAACTGACTGATTGGGTAGAGACAGATGCGGATGGAGCGGCAGAGAGAGCTACAGTGCAGGGAATCCCAGGACAGCGCAGAGCATGCAGGTTGTGGCAATGCGAGAGGCACAAGTGTGTTGCACAGTGTAGGGTAGCATAGAGAAAGGTGCAATGGTGCGAGATGCATGGAGATGTTGCAGTAGCACAAAGGTCAAAGAGGGAGCACTTGTCAGCAACAGGTAGAGCTTCAACATCAGAGTATGTTTCTAGCCCAACAGAGAGGTCAGTTGGGAATTTTTTTTGTTCCAAGTGTTGTTGGAGCAACCACACTTGGTAGATGTGTTGCATGCAGAACATTCCAAAGTTACAGGATTGGGTTCGATAAAATAGCACGATAATAGCAAGAGTCAGAAGCCTGACCTACGACCTTCAAATCTGAGTCAACCGCAACTGATAATTTGCAATTATGTGATTTAAAGGGAGGATATAAAAGGAGGATCTCGTTTCACAAGAAGAGCCATTTCCATAGTTAGAGAAAAGGGTAGCAAAGAATTTGGGTAAACAATAGGGCTTGGTATAATTCTGAGAAATAAACTGTGGGGATTGTTGTCGACTGGTAAGAATTGGTTCATATGCCAAGTATTGAACTTTGGTTGTTAACACATATTTTCCTTGAGGTGTTCAACCATACAACAACCATCAACAAAAAGGTGTGGGAAACGTGTCAAAGCCCTCTGAAAGGCATAATGTCAGTATAAGCCTCATTCCTCGTGACAGTCAGGAATATCTGCTAGTGAATGATCTCTAGTAGACTTTGTGTGTGCACACAATAGGATGATCCACCAAAATTCGGAATCAAGAGGAGAAACTCTCCCTATTGCACACTCCCAAAAATCTGCAATCCTCATATCAGTATTGCGAACTAGGTCATGAAGTACTTTGAAACTAGCATGAATGACCCCTTCTCCTAATGTGAAATGGTCCATCTGTTTCTCCCATGCTTGAAGTCAAAGAGTCTTCAAAAGGAAATTCTTTACTATATCTAGTTCACCATTGATAAAAAATGCCAAAGCACTTGGAATAAAGGCCCTCACAAATCCCTAAAATTGTGGCAATGAATCAGATATAGGCTTGAAACTGAATCACTAATAGCCATCAAACTCATCCATAATTAAAAGGGAAGCCAAATATTCATCATTGAAATGTCTTGTTGTCACAACTTAAAAATATCGGTTAGGTTTTAAAACTAAACATAGATGATTGATCAAATGCTACAAAAATCAACAATTAAGCCAAATTTCATGAACCACCACCAAAGTTGGAATTCCATCTGCGAGAAGGCAAAGGACAAATAATGACTCCTCGAAGGGTAGCAAGGAGAAAGGACCAAGAAGGACGAAGTAGGAATTCCATCACCAGGAAAGCAAAGGACCAATAACAACCCCTCAATAGTAGTAAGGATTTGGAATGTCTATGTTTTAGTGCCCTTAACCATTTTGTATAAACTTTGTCCCATGTGAGTGGAACTTGACATCCTTTTCATTGACATATTCTTATAAATGGATGAAACAATTACCTTTTAGAAATTAAGAAGAATATCCAGACATCATGGAAAACTGGGAGATCTTTAAATATTATGTATTAAAAAATGCATACCGATCTATAAAATTTTCCTATATCATCTCGAGCCAAAATAACAATGGAAACATCAACAAAAAACGAAAGTAAAAAAATCTTCCAAGGACACTTGTAATCACATTTCTTCTTGAGAAGGGTAAAAAGTTAAAAGAGTAATATGACTGTATACTCAAAATAAATTTTATGGGAAACATGTATGAAAATTTGAACTCTAGAATAGCAGTGCAAAATTAGAGTAGATTTTCTCATAGGATAATTATTAAATTTGACAAATTGAGGCGAATAATGAGAAGATTCTATTAGAAAATATCAGTACAAGAACCTACTTAAAATTAGTTAAAATTTTGACCAAAAAATAGCTGAACAAACTCTTGGTAGAAGGCAAAAAATATGATCCAGTTGTATTAGAAAAGAAGGAATTAAGAGATTGACAAGAATCAAGCAAATTGTCCCTTGAATAATGCTCGACGAAAATCAGATACAAATTAAAAAATACAAATTAAATTGAATAATGAATTTATACTTAGGAAGGCCTTGCAAATAGAAAATAAAACTCTTCTACCTAATTATAATTTAGTAATTCCTCTAAATGATCCATGGCGGCAATTGTTCCTACTGGTTTCCCTCTAAAATATACCAATGATTGTCGCAGAGTATCCCAAGCATCAACAATCATAGGATGTGGTTCAAAGGAAGTATGATTTGATTGAGGTGTGTCTACAAATGGTCTTCTGCCTAGTGGAAGCACACCTTCAAAGTGTGTGCCTCCATTCTTGGAATGCAAGTGTGGAGACAACATAGAAAGTTCACTGAGAGACCTTTCATCAAAAGATCTCTGACACTCAATATTTAGAGGACTAGGCTTCTCAAGAAGCTTTGAGAAATAACAAGCATCGTTGTCATTCAGAATGTAGAGAGTCTCCGCAATATTCATTCTTGTTTCGTGAGGAATTTCTAATGGAAGTGTCAGAAACACTCAACATATCTTTAGGCATGTATGCAACTTTCTTTACTTCAAAGCAAACTAATAAACAAGTGAATTCAGAAAAATGAAAATCAGAAATAGAATCAAACAATAACCATAAAACTTAATATGAAAACAATGAAATTTACTCTAATAATAGGAAAATTTAAATTTTAGACTCATGGAATAAATTTTAGTGAACTAATACAACACATGTGGCCTCAATACATAACTCTAAATGGAAATAAAATTTGTCTCAGACAAAAGCAATCAAATTTTACATATAAATTTCAAATCAACGCTGGCAACAAAAAAATTGCTTGACAATGAAATAAAAAAATTCTAAATAAGAAAAATTACTTTCGTAATAGGAACATTTGATTCAGTGAAATAAATCTAGTCGACTCAGGAGTACACTGGGTCTAAAGAAACAAGACAGAAAACAAAATAGAATAAACCTCATAGAGACAAATTTGAGGTCGCACGCAACTTTATTGAAATAACAATGGAATTTGAGGTTAGTAGTATGAGCAGAGCAGTGTGAGAAGCGCGGGCAGCAGCAAGAGCAATAAACAGTGAACAATGAGCAGTGTGAGAGAAGAGGTATCGCGCAGCAAGCAAATAGCAGCAAATGCATTCAAACATGACAAAGGAACCAGAAATTTCAGAACATGTGGAGACAAATGATTTAGTACAAGTGAAAATTGCTCATTCGCTAAAGCTGGGAAGTGGGTTTGGGTCAATGCCAAACAATATCGTGGCATTTTAAAACAAAGAATAGCTTGTCTAAAATGGGAGCAAACAAGGAAGAAACGTCTAAAAATAAAAGTAATCGAGCCCTTCACAAAAAGCAATCAAACAAGTCTCCTCCACAAGCACGTGGCAAGAAGAAGTCCAAAGGAAAAGTCATCGATGATTCTGCCTTATATAGTCCCACATCCACACCTCTCACCTGGTCATCTGATCTTTATGTGAAAGAATTGTTAAATGCAAAACAAAGGTTGGAGGTTTTAGAAGCTAAAGGGTAAGACAGAGATCATAACTTCATATAATAATGGCTGAGAACAAGGCATTAACAGAAAGCAATAAAATTTTAAAAGAACAAGTGACATTGCTACAAGAAGCTCTCCTGATAGGGAAGACAAAATGGAAATGCATGAAGGCGGATGTGAAAAACATAAAGAAATCTGTAGTGGAAACTACAAAGGTGGTGAATGTGACATCATCCCAGGATAAAGGGAAAATGATTGCCCAAATAAACAACCATGAAGAGAACGCAAGAGAATAAACGAAAAGAGATTCCACTAAAGTTTCCAAAACTTGGGCTCAAGTTATTAGAAATTCTGCTAATAAGGAAGGAGAAACAAATATTCATGTTGACAACATGCAAGATAGTGAAGGCAAGGAAAGACAAAGTAGGACAGCAAACATAATTATTAAAGGGGTGAAAGATTATGGGGAAAATGAATGTACTCTTGACCTTGCAAGAGACTTCTTGAAAGACAAGTTGTTATGGCAAGGACAAATATGCCAAGCATGGAGAGTGGGTAAGTTTAACGGGGAGAGAGCCAGGCCCATAAAAGTCATTATGCCTAGCTTGCGTGATAAATATATTATTCTAAGCAAGAAACATCTCTTGAGGGGTTCTCGTTTTTCCCTAGAAGAAGATTTAACTCTAAAACAACAAGAGGAAAGAAGGGAGGAAATTTTAAAGGTTAGGGCAGCAAGAGATGAAGGAAAGAGAGCATGGATTTATAAAGGCAGAGTTGTGATAGTGCATTTTGGACCTCCTTCCAGAACAGAGCAGCAAGATGTAATAAAGAAGAGGCAACAAACTCTTCCACAGGAAATCAGAAAGCAAGGTCGGTATGGGAAAACATGGACAAAGACTCAAATGTGAGTCTTGCATGTCAAAATAAATAGCAATAAAGTCATACCCAGGTTTCCTTAAGATTAGTTTGTTGGAACTGCAGAGGTTACCCATGGAGACGAGGATTTGGGTTAGGGCCTATTGTGGAAAATAGAAACATAATTTGCCTCATAGAAACACATGAGCATGAAGGGTGCAAGACACCTTTGTTTGAAGGACACTGGAAGATGGCAGTGTCGAACAAGGCAGCAGGGAATGGCAAAGGGCACGGGAGTATCATGGTTTTATTAAGGAAGAAAGAAGGTCGTCTCATTCAGTTAGAAAAAGAAGACTCAAATAAGCAATTCATTTGGTTTAAAATATTAGAAAATGGAAACCACATTAGAATTGTAGCATGCTATTTTGCGCCACGGATTTCAAAACTCTACAAAGGTAGAGGGCTTGACGACAAAGATCCATTTGTAGCTTTAAAAGTGGATATTGCAACATATTCGCGGCTAGGTGAAGTACTTATAGTGGGTGATTTCAATGCTAGGACTGCAAGCGAGCAAGCTAGCATTCTTTGTTGTAAAGATGATTATGACCCTATTTGGCTTACAGAAGAAAGTATTCATCAGTGGGAAAGAATTTTAGAGGACAAGGGCTGCAATCTCTTTGGTGAACAATTGCTTACTCTATGTGGGGCCTTTGATTTAGTCATTTGTAATGGCTCTATTAAATGGGAAAAGTCTGGTAATTTCACTTGAAATACTTACAATGGAGAAAGTGTGGTAGATTATGTAATTTGCTCGCATGGTTTGTGTGAGAAAATGGAAGAAGTTTTGGTTGGAGATAATCTGTGGGATTTGAAATCAGATCACAAGCCAATTTATTTATGTTTCTCTTGGATTGGAAAGAAACAATTAGAGTAAAAAATTCAGCATGTCCAACAAAATCTCCCACAGGGCATAATTCTTTTGACCCCAGAAAATTGTAACTGTTGAAAAGTGTGCAACAAGAAATGCTAAATTTAGGAAGTGCTTGTTATACGGGAATAGT
>APFE031116349.1:0-36445 GCA_000404065.3 Pinus taeda
GTGCATGCCACTGAGAATAGCATCGAGTTTTTGGTCTAGGGCTGAAGGTTCCTCTTTAAAGGTGGTTCTTCTCTCTGCTCTCGCTCTATTTCTCTTGGCAATTAAGTTTGCCTCTACGCTCACAGCAACATCTTGCATCTCTGCCAGGCTTTGAGGGGCTCGTTCCCTTCACTGATAAGCCATGTCAGTATCAAAGCCATCGGGGAATTTATATAAAGCAAGATCAGGTGGAGGCCTAAGGTTCTGTGGGATTGCATTGTAGACATTGTTAAACCTTGCGCAGTAGTCCAACACAGCCTCCTTAGGGCCTCTTTTAATGGTGTCGTATTCGGACAATATGTGCAATGGGTCTTTCTTCTTCTCCCATCTATTGATAAATGTGTGGTATAAGACTTCTGGATTTGCTACGGAATTGGCTGGGAGTGCTCTAAACCAAGGCCTGACATCACCTGTCAAACTTTGGACAAAAATCCTCATTCTCACACTATCGTTGTCGATTTCATAGCTCTCAAAGTAATCTTGCATTTTCTTTGTATGCTGAAGGGCCGTGCAGGCACTGGTGCCGTCAAAATAAGTTATTTTAGTCTGGTAGTCTTGAGGCATAGCCCCGGGGTTTCCAGGCAGCTGCAAAGGGGCATATCTATTAGCCATATTTACAGGGACGAGTGGAACTACAGGGATGAATGGAACAGTTGGAACAACTGTGATAATGGGAGTTGTGGTGGTAGTATGTGCAATGAACGGAGGTGTGGACGAGGTGGATGGAGAGGTGGATGATGAAGTAGGCAAAATAGGGGATGAGTGAAAAAGAACTTTGACAGGGGTTGAAACACTGCTTGGCTGAACTTTCTCAGGACTAGAATCAACTAAATCCTCTCTTTGCTCTATCTTCCTGAGGTTTCTAGGGATTAAATTTGGATTTTCAGAAGTAGCTAGGGGCTTTGGGTTCGGGTTCGACCTTGTATTACGTGAATGCTTTTTGGGAGCCAGCTTCCAACTTGATAGTTGAAGTTATTTCAAAAGGTCCCCAGCGGAGTCGCCATTATGTTAACGCTCAGGTTGTCCCTTGGCTCCTTAAGGGATACGACCGAGGTAACAACAGACCAATCTTTGGACTGTGGGTCCTAGCCTACCTGCAATCAGAGAGGGCTCTCTCTTCGTAATTTAGCTTTGTTTAGGGTGATCTTAGGCTAGTTATTGAGTACAAGGGGTTTTGTTTTTTGGTGGGAAAGAGAATGGCTTCAAGTAGAGAGGTAGTGCATCGTTCGATGAATTTCAAACCATTGGGCATGGAGTCAGAGGAGCGGGAATGCTGGTGTGTTTTTTTTTGGTCACGAGGGGGATATGGAGCAGATAGCTGCTCATGAAACAATTATTCGGGCTAAAAAGGATGAAGTGGAGGTCAGAGATGTAAGGCTACTAAGATATCTTTGATCTGGCTGACCGAGGTAAAGTGAATGGATTCTATCTAGGAACAGTTAAGATTTCCTAAATAACAATCATACATGGGTGATAAAGAACTAATATGAGCCATGAGGTATTCATATTAAAGCTTTTAGTCAGAAGAAAAACATATAGAACATTGCAAAAATTTAGTGTAAAGTGCTGTAAGGCCAATTGTAGATTAGTCCTCCTTTTTGCAATCGAAAATAGTGATAATGATACTAACATATGTGAACTGATATTACAAAGGCAAGAGACACTTTATTAGTCCATATGACAACATAAGAATTCAGTGATCACCCTCCAGGCATTTAAAAAAGAAGCATAGTAGACAGTCCATTATCCAATCTTTTGAGTAATCTTTGATCTTTCAGCCAAAAAACTTTCAATAATACAGCGCAGGTTAGTAAATCAACCAGCCGGATTGAAAGTTTAAAGAAATGAGAAGCAACAGAATCTCTTTATTTAGCATAACAGCATGAGGGTGAAATAGCTCTGTCTAGGAGCTGATAAAAATTTCTTACATAAGTGCCAAAACATGTGCGAGTTTGCTGAGATAAGAGGCAAAGGGAATTCACGTTCATTACGAGTTCAGATGAAAACATAAAGAAATAGCAGACCTTGAGCATAGAGTGTGGCTCAGCAAATTCTAGACTAATCTTTCTATCTGCTATTTAGATGGTGATACGAGCATATTATGAGCATAAAACAAAATAAAAAAAAACAGAGATGAGAGGCACTTACTGAGTCATGTTACAGCTCTAGAATTCCGTAATGCACCCTTCAAACATTAAAACACAGCACACAATCCATTTTCCAAACTTCAACATTGTTTGATTAAGGAAATCGTATCAGATGTACATAACTAATCTCTATCAGAGTCTATCGACCTATTCTTTCTTGTTTCTCCCGCTCCTTAAGACTGACTATAGGGTGGTTTATATAGGGAAATATTTACAGACTTCCCTTGAACAGGTGTCATAGGGAAAATATCAAAAAAATATCTCTAGATCGTATCTGAAAAAATATCTATGTAATAACTGTCTTTAACTCATCGCTGGGCTGGAAATTAATACATAAATATCTGAAAAAGAGCTGCACTGAGGCAGCTGGCAACTCAAGTCATGCAACTGAGGGCTGCGCTTTGAATCCTTTTGTCTGTATCTTTCAGGAGGTTCTGCTGCCCTTAAGTGGCTTCAAGATATTTTAATATGCGCTGGTGAGCTTTGATGGCTCTGAGCTGCTCTATTTATCTTTGCGCAATCCCTTTGTTGCCCTCTGCTTTGTGTTTAAAGTCCCCTGCTGATATTCATAACTGATACTCTTTGTCGGTTTTCTGATGTTCTTTCACTGTCATATCGGGCATTCTCTTCCCTTTGCAACACTTCAAACTGTCCAATCGCCCTTGTTTTATCTCCTGTGAAAGCATTAATACAACCTCCAGGTGTATGATATTTCTTTATCTGGCTGTGACACAGCAAGAACCTCCACATATTTAAAAAACAGAACAGGCGTTGTCAGCTGGAGATCTCATAGCAATTATTTTTCCGGGAATGTTATACCCAGATCATAATTGTTTCTTGATTTATCTCAGACAACAGGACAAAGGGACTGTTGTATTCTCTGGTCTTTTAATTTCTCTTGATTAATTCTGTCAGGTCGTTCTTTTATCAGCATAGGCTTCTTGATGTTCCAGTGCTGAAGAAATTCATCGCCTCCAGCTTTTCTCAGGACACTGAGATGCACTAAGCTCTGCTGTTCTTTGTGATTAGAGCTGCTACACCAAGGCCTATCCATCAAAGTCCAAATCTGAAATAGCGATCAAGCTCATCCATGTGTCGTAGCTGATGTTTATACGATATTCCCAAATCGCCCAAGCAAGAATTTTCAATGTATAAAAAAGGATGTTTCGTCAGCACCAGTCTTTCCAAATTTTTTTTTGGTACTCTTTCTCAAGTCTTGAGATCTGAGGATCAATGCCACGCTGGCTTTGAGCGCTGGATATGGATGCCGATTTTGATAAATCGCTGGCTTTACGTTGCATCAATATAACTCTTTTTCACCTCACTGCAGTAGTTGGTTGTTACAAACCATGATGATACAATTTGCCTGTATATGTGTTTTAATTACTGCTTTTCCAATTAAGTTTGCAATGAAGAATTTCCAGAATGGATCTGAAAGTCGCCCACACGACATGCTCTAATGTTTTCAATTAATCTGAACACTTTAAGATGCATGTACTTTGCACCGATGTCATGACCAGTTCTGAGTAATATATTCTGAACAGATGCTAACTAACACAATTTTCACCGATGTCTATATCTGCGCAGTGGTCAAGGCCGAATACAGAGACCACTTCACATAAATTTGTAGATCAGGACAGTGCATGTGATTCCACTATCAAGCCTCCTAGTCCTTCGCATAAGGCTCAACCCAGCCCCATAACGTCTTAGGATCTGCGCAGGTACAGGAAACCAATACATCTTACGTATGGGAAATCCTCGTGTTTTAAGAAGCCCATGTATTTGTTTCACTGCCAACTTCATCTGCAAAGTTGTTGCAGTTTCCAATGCTAACTCAGGACTGACAGAATTACTCCTTAGGAATTGTAGACAACGTTCAAAGCTTGCTATCCAAACCTGTATGTCAACTGCCACTTCAGGAACCTTTTTGAAAACATCCCGTAGCGAGCGACACACTTTGATATGCAATCCACAAGCTTCTTGTATCATTGGTTTTCCCAGTCGCCCATCAATCCCAACAACCATATTCATGCCTGTTATCTCAGCATGAAGGACGTCAAGATGTACAGCAGATGGATCAGATTCCTTACAACCATGCCACTCAAAATTGTTAGACATTTCAAGATGACCCAGGTCCAGCTGCATGAAATTTTTGCTTGTAGAATTCTGTGGCACAATAATAATAGGAGTGTCCAGGGAAACATCCAACTTCAATGAAGGTGATCCATCAATTTCTGATTGTGAAATAAGCCACTCCATTCCTCTAACTTTATCAACAACTTGGATTGCATGCTGAGCTTGTGGTATTGCCAAGCCTGTGAAATAGGCCGTTACCTCCTGAGTGAACCTGTAAAGAAAAACAATCCGTACAACTGAAAATCTGGCAATGAGACTGTAATCATGGCCTTCAAAATCATCATCATCTACAGTGAAAGACTGAAACTTCCACTTTACAAGTGAATCAGAACCTGTGTCCCGTATGTCACAAAGCCAGCCCCGCCAGTGATCTGGACCAAGGGACATGTCACAGATCCTGAGGTTCCCTAACATCCCCTCAATGGAAATAGAATTTGGATGAACTTTCAAATCCATCTGAAACTTCTCTTGTACCAACATGGCCAACTGAGAACCATCGTCCTTGTTAAGGAAAATACAAACACTATTGACATTCATCTTCAGCTGAAACACAACTCTAGATTTTCCAGTGCCCAATAGCCCTTTAACAAATAAACGATCAGTGCTTTCTTTGTTTCCACTTGGAAAAACAGCATCACCTGCCATATCATTCTGTGGAGATGCTTTCTCAGATATGACTTCCATTAATTCACTCAGTTCCATGCCAAAGTCAATCAAAGAAACAACAGTACATCTGTTGCAGAAGAAATCAAGCTTTGTCATGCGAATGTTCATCTGAGTGTCTGTTCCATCATAGTGAGGAGAATTGGGCTGCCTTGTAACAAATGTAACACTCACAAAATCAGATACATCTTCCTCTTTGGTTTTTTCTCCTCCTACGGGTAAATTCCAATCAAAAAGTTCATATTTGGAACTTGTAAGAGGGGTTCCAAAGTCATGTGATGGATTTTGTTTTGGCGTCGAGGGGAAAGAACTTAAGATGCTTTGGGGGATGGAAGAAAAATCAGAAGGGCAACTAAAATCTGGCAATGCATCTTTAAAAACTCATCCTCGTCTGAAATGTTTTCTGTTAACGCTGTGCTACATTTATTAATGATCTCATCAACTGGACCTTGACTATCATTTTCCAGCACAGAACAAGCAATATACTTGCATGTTGTAGACACATGACCTTGAAATTTATCTTCAATCCTCAGGGAATGCAATGTCATCCTCACAGTCAAATCATTCTCCTGTTGTATAAGGTTCACCTTGCCTCCACCAGCAAATAGTGCCAAAAGCATTCTTTCTTCACCAAGTCTGTCCTTTTCCTCATCTTCCTTCCCATAGATCAGAAGCTTCATTTCAAGCAGAGTACCGACAACAGACAAATTTGTCTTCTCTGACACAACCACTGGTTGACATCTTTCATCTTCAGATTCAGCACCACTAAGATTTCCAGGTATGCTCATGGACAGAGGGGCAGATGCTTTATATATAGCGTGAACAAATGCCTTCATCCATTCTGCGTTTGAATGCTCATCTTTGAACTGCAGGACAACTGCATTAGAGGACTCCAATGCCTTTTGGATATTAAACCCTTTGTTGCTTATGGCAACAATGAAGTCTGATCCGCCAACACTTGCTGGTGGGATCTCCATAATTTGCTTAGCACTCATGCTGCAGCACCGCTGATAAGTTTGAGAAGTTTTAGACTCCAAGGCATATAAGTAAGACCCGCCAAGGGCTAGCCCACAAGATTTCCACTCGGCAACAAAATTACCAATTCTCCCCCAAAAGAGAACCCTAGCATCCCCTTCCATATCTGCAGGGTACCAAGATGTATGCCCCATTCTTGAATTTGTCTCATCTAATCCATCCTTTATTGCATCTCTCTCATTAAATATTGCAAGGAGATTCATGATCCTACTATATTTTGAAGGCGAAAAGTGGAAGCCAAGGTTTGGCACTTGAATTACAACTCGTGTAGCAGGGTATTTTGGATGTGGAAGTTTAAGCTGGTCAATAACAGCTAACATGCCACATTTGTCAAGGACAGGGAAAAATTTTGACTGATTCTTTGATGTAGGAGGTACCTCAGACTTAGTCATTATACATTCAGAATCCAAATAAACATGTTTAACCTCTGTCCATTCAAAGCTTCCATCCAAGAAAAAGGCAGCAGTGTCTCTTCATTCACTGTACGCAATGTAAAACGACCAAAATCTACTAGAAGCTGACTGCAACTTCTAGAACATTCTGCCCTCTCTCATAACATTATCTTCAGAACCACCCAAAGGATAGTTATCACCCTTACCACCGCTTCTTTGTTTGCCTCTAGTAATTTCAAAATGGTCTGTAAGACGAGACTGCCAAAGGTGTCTACTCATAGAACTGCAACATCTTTTTTGGAATATTCTAAGATCTTGCTTGCAACAACCTTCAATAGATTTGGAGAAGCCTGCAATGATGTCTTGTCCAGTTTCTTTTTAGGCAACTGTGATGACAAACCACTCAACCTATCTGCTGGAGTAGAGGTAATGTTTATCTGAATGAATTTTATCCTGAAATTTAAGCAGTGTTCCATGACAGAGACATAGAAGGTTGCGTAAGACATGTGATCCTGACTGATTTAATTGCCATGGAAGGGAGAATGTTGATTTATTGTCTTTGGGTTCTCAGGAGTGCAGGTTGTAGATATTTGTGATGCACTCTGTCATGAACACACAAAAGATTGTTGTAGCCTTTTATCAACACAGGGTGTAATATTGCTTTGATTTAGAATCATCTCTTACACAACCATCTAAAACAGAACTAAAGGTTAATAGTCCCTTGTAGTAGTAGCATAAAACACTAAGCTAGTTATGGTTATATTTCAACCAATGGAGGGGATATGTATTTAGGGGGATCTTGTATATGTTGTTAGTATGGGGAGGGAAGAATAACTGGGATTTATACAATAAGTTAGAAGTTAATATGCAATTTGATCAGAAAGCGCTAAGGATAAAATTCTTAGGCTTTTAAAGGGGAAATATGACTCTTTTTAACGAATTAGGGGAAGTTAGCGAGTGTTTGGGGAAAGAAGGGAAATTCAGACATGCCTCGCTTGAGCTCCTCCAAATGGAAACTGCTTTATGCTTGAGATGCGAATGGATATGACGCTTGAGAACATAAAATGAAATGGATCACCAGCCATGATTCTGCCACCACAACGCTACCTACCCGGCCTACTCTCCTAACATTTTTTCTTCTTTTGGTTTGGGTGCACTTGAACTAGCATACCCAACCTTTCAACCTTTCTTTCAGCTATCCTCCTATCTAAATCGATCCTTGTCTCTTCCGGGGCTCAGATTAAGCTGATGAGCGCCCTTGTTTCTCTACCTATTTACCAATCCGCCGAGTTTTAAGCTTGTTTGGCCAGATATTCATCTCTATATTCTAAAGCAAGCAATTGAAACCCAAGGAAGCCAAGTTTAAACTGTTTGGCCTTCCCTTCACTGAACAACTCTTCAAATTTTGAATAACTTATCCAAATGAAACTCTCTGGAAATATGGAACCTTTGCAGTAATAAAAAGATGACATATTTGGCATGCAAATAGTCAATCATGAAATATGAACCCCTATTGCAATAGGAGGCTAACAGTGGCTCCACTTTGGGATGGCCTTTTATTGTGAAAAGCCAAGAACAACAGGTCAGACTGCCTTGATCTTCTATTGTTGTTGTAGACTGCAACACTTCTTGGTTGGCCGCTAAATGACTTGGTTCCTTGAGGCCCATACATAGCGCTCTCATGAATTGAATCGTTGCGCACATATAGCACTGCCTTCTTTCTTCTGCGTGCTTATTACTACATGTTTCTCTGCCTGAGTATGGCTTCAAAACATGTCACAAAAACTGGGGTTTTTTCCTATTCTGTTTTGAAAAAGGGTTGCTAATGTAAAAACTGAAGTGCTCCTTTCTTTTGATACTAGTGACTGAAAAATTTTAAGTTGAAGAACAGTTTCTTTTTAACTGAATCACTGTATATGACAGCGCTGCTCTTGCTGTCTTCTGAGTGCTCTTTGCATGTACCAAGCTGTCTTGGGAAGTCTTCTGTTTTGGCAACTTTACATGGCCTGACAAATGGAAGTGATGATTTGGAAAAGGTCACCTGATTTGGCAATACTTATTGGCAATGAATCACGGTTAGCCAACACTTTATCATGAACTGACTAATGTTAAAAGGCTGTATCAATATGAAAAACCAAGCGAAACCTTAACATCAACATGCTTATGAATGTTTTGATGAATTAGGAAATCTGCCAGAAAACTGAATGGAAGCAGCTTCAGCAGCATGTATTGGTGTCTCCTGCAATGTTACCCAAAACCTCTAACACAACATAAAAGGAGCAAGCACTATTCCCCTAAACTAAAACTTAAACGGACCCTCTGAAAAATAGCAGCTGCATGCAGAGCCTCAGTCAATTTTCACTGATGAGTATATTGTCCGCACAAACCAAAGGTATGCATAGAAACCTATTTTACCTGTCAAAACAAAAATTGAGTATGACATGATGGTCAGGTAGCTAAAATATAAAATTCCAGAAACAACTTTGTTATCTCCAGCTTGGTGAAGAAATAGAATGTGGCATAGAGAAACAAGTAAAATGCTGAGGAGCCTGCAGTCAAATAAGATCTCCACCACCAGTTGTAATCTTCGCTGCATAATTGGAAGTAGCACAGGACAATGGTAATCTCTGCACATGTAACAATGAGGATCACAAAGACAATGAACAGGAACCCATATATATAGTAGAACTGATGCAGCTATACTGAAGTTAATATGAAGAACAATTCAATGAATACAGCTCCAAAAGGAAAAATGCCTCCAATTAACATTGAGGAAATGGGCCACATATACCAAGCTTCCTCTGGAATCTGCCTGGGGATTTTATTGGTCTTCACTGGATCCTCAATTGCAGGTTCCCCAGATCAATGCATTCAATACAAAGAAAATGCAGAAAACAATTCTAGGAAACGTGAAAGCAGTCTTAGTGTGTTTTTCTTCCATTCTGCACCCTTGAACATCTTTATTCTGCACCCTTGAACATCTTTATATAGCCGAGCAGAGGAGAAGCCAACGGACAAACCCATGAACACCCAAAATAGAACCATAGCTGTCATCAACCCACCACGGTTGGAAGGAGAAAGGAAACCAGGCATAGCAAATATTATTGTAACAAGTGTCATTCCAAAAAACTGAACAACAATTCCCACATACACAAAGTAAGCTCGAATGAGTAAGGGGCCTGAATCTTCTGCATGGACCAATTTCCATCCTGTCTCTTCTTGCGCTTTGTCTTGTGTCTCCAACTGGTTGTATTTTGAGATATCCCTATACAAAGTTCTCATCGTGATCATTGCCATCGTGCCAGAGAGGAAGAGAACAATCGTCATTGAATTAATAATGGAGAACCAGTGTATTTGATCATCTTTTAATGTTCGCACTCATAGCCCCTTGAGTCATCTTGTCTATCCCTTCAGAAGTGTAAATAATACCGTCTACACAATGCTATAGAACCCCACTTGTTATGGTTGTCGAGAGAATGTTTGTTGTAAAGAGTTGGATTGAATTATCAAATCTTTGACGACTTTTGGAGACGGTCTTCAGCACATTTTTTTCCACCTTATTCCTACTTTAACAAGGATGTTTTTACACTAAGAACCTTATTCCTGAAGCTTTTTAACTCTGCAAACAAGAGGCATAATGGACATACAAAAAGTGTTAAGCACAGGACAATGGTGATCTCTCGATAACCTTTAAAATTGGGCTGCGTGACGTCTAGCAGAACCCCGCAAATCAGTTAGAGAGAATGACTTCAGAGAAAGTGGCCTCGGTGAAACATCAACATTCTGGAGTTTTTCCTCCAGGAGGTAATAGAGGCAAGGGAGGTAGCCGCAAGTCCTGTTCAGAATCTCTAATTTTATTCTCAGAGTTACTCATAGAAGTAGCAAGAGCCAGATTGCTTTTGTTCGAATGCATTGTTTTATTGGATGTTCCTGTAATGTTGTTTCGAGGAGGGCAGAAACAATGTCGATCCCAATTGGGTCCACAGGCTAACAAATGTCTTTGGGCCACTTCGTGGTACATTATCAAATTTATGAACCATAGAAAAGATGTTGCTTGTAGATGTATAAATATGGTAGTCATACTGGTCTGCAGGATGATCCAGTGGCTTAGAAGATCCATCACAGTTGGAGATAATTTGGATATCAGGATAAGCCAATTTTATTGCATAATGAGATTTAATATAATTACCTTGAGGTCATCGTTGGTCCAACCCTCGGCTTCATATGATATATAGAAATGCGTAGGAATATCTAACAGTGCCATCGCTGAAAAAACAGATTCCTAATTTTTGTTGCTCCAAATCTTTGCTCGGTAATACTGTTTGCCACAATCTTCATTTCAAATGAAAACATATTTTAAATTGAAAGGATCAGGATGTCCCATTGCTGCACGGACAGAACCCCATGTTGAATTAGAAGAACCTCTAGCAAATTTAAAACCGTTCAAGATATCATGTTTGTTTCTAACCCAATAAGAAAACCAGCTTCCTCTATTGCTGCCAATAAACTACCATGTCCAGCATCTGTACCAGTAACAGTGTATTCACTAACAAATGCCTTTGCTTCTTATTGTAAGGATTCTCTGGTTTGGCAAGATCTTTGAATGAAATTGCATCTGACAAATTTGTGAAGGACTTTGATTTTGCAGAGATGAAATTTAATATGCTCCTTTTGATAGGCAATGAATTCTCTATTGAGCTTAGAGTGTTAAGAGGCCCCTTGAGCGAGTTCTAGACTTCCATGTCACCTAAACCTTCCAACCTTTCTTTCATTATCAGGACAAAATTGTCCATCTGGTATCATTTCCAATACAGAAAATAGATAGCAGAGAGCACATAATTTCTCAGAAACACACCATATGGATATATATCAGTGCTCAGAGTGCTGTGGATGGATTCATTGAAATCAGGGGTCGTTCTGAGGCTGTGAATCTGTCTTGCACATCACCCACAACGTTTATCTCTAAATAAGACTTATGGATTTTTAGATCACACAAAGGTTAATTTAGAGCATAAGCCTAGTTTGATAAAAGCTAGAATACATGGTCTGATACCAGATAAGGAAATGTGTTTGGATGTGTCCAAAAAATTTGAAGGGCAGTTTGCAGACAAAAAACAAACTTTAAAATATCAACATTGGCATTAACTTGTTTGCACACCAGAGAAAGCTTCACATTCCAAATCTGGAGTTGGTAGTTCTATGCCAAAGTAAACAATCATCTCAAAAAAGTAATGCAACATAAATGGTACCCTTGTGATTAGCAGGTCTGAGAGTGGTGCATTTGGAGGTCCAGGATCTACACACAATAATTACCACTGAAAATGCCATTGATCTTTTTTACATTAGGTTATAAATGAGTAGAACTGAGGTGCTTTTTGAATCTGTGGATATACCAAAATAACTGTAAGCATCATCCACACAGAGGAGTTAAGTGGATAGTAGAGGAAAGAAAACAGAGATGCTGAAGATCCATTCAGTAAATGTGGTAAAAGCAGTGACAACGTCCTTGACAAAAAATTGTATTGATACTGCGGCAACATTTCCCACAGGCAACCAAGTTTCTGATTGTCCTTTGGATAGATTTGCTCGAGTTCCAATTTTGAAAATAGATGATGAAGGAAGGATGGTGTGGAAGCAATCATTGCCTTCCTTTGAGCTCAGAAGATTAGAGAAGCTTATCAAAAAATAAAACCTTCAAAACTTTCAGATACTATATCCTGTGAGAGAGCTTCAGCAACATCTTCTTAAGAAATTTCTAGCTGGCCTGAAAAAAGGTTTTCACAGGGTATAAGGTCTGAAATAATGATATCACCATGTACTGATGGTTCTCAAACAGAATCTGGTTCACCAGATCCTGTGACAATTGTTTCTTTATGTATCAAAAATGTGAACTTGCTGTCATTTGTTAGAGAAACATTGTTTCCATAACTTTTTGGTTCCAAGCAATCGATTGCTTATATACATAAAACAAAACAAACAAAAAAGGAAAGTGCTGACATATATACAAATACTAACCTACAAATATATACAGGGGCATTGTATACTTTAAAAGGGATCTCGATAATGTTTCAACATTCGGTCATTGACAGGGCTGTCCTCCACTGTGCTGTCAACTGTGGATTTGAGAAAATACGTGTTATTGCCCTACACAACGCTAATGACAAATGGGCCTTTCCATAAAAAATCGAACTTTGCATGCTTCCCCTTGTCTTCTCTTCGTGAGTCCCACCTCAAAACTTTGTTGCCAACACAGAAATCCTCAGCCTTAGTCCTCTTGTCAAATATTTTCTTTAGCTTGTCTTATAAGATCTGAGCTCTGTTATAAACTTTCTCTCTAGTTTGCTGAAGATGAATGGTCTGATTAATTCTTCGTTGAATATCATTTGGTTCAGCTTGAATTTCCTGTAGTAGCTTGATAACAGGAATGCCCAGAGAAGATGGAAATCTGGCCTCTATACCATATACTAACGCATAAGGGCTCATCCCAATGGACCTCTTGGTTGACAGTATGTCTGCCCAAAGGGCATTGATAAGTTTTTTGTGCCAGTTCTTCTTGTTTTCTTCCAACATTTTCTTGATGATATTAATCAAGCTTTTGTTGGAAGATTCGGCCAGGCCATTACCTTGAGGATAATAGGTTGTGGAGTGGCCCAGGGTGATGTGGAATTTATGGCAAAAATTAATCATTTTTTTGGATTTGAAGGCAGCGGCGTTATCTGTAATGATTTTATCAGGGCAGCCAAATCTGGAGAGGATATTGGTTTCGAGAAATTGGATAATGGTGGAGTCATTGGCTTGCATGCATGGTATGGCTTCAATCCACTTGGTGAAATAGTCGGTGGCTGTAAGAATCCATTTGTGCTGGCCTGAGGAAGAGGGATGGATTTCTCCGATGAAGTCAACACCCCATTGTTGGAAAGGTTTTTCGGTTGAGATGGGTCTAAGGGGCAAGGGCAGTAGCTTTCTTTTGCCTTCGAAGATCTGGCATTTGTAGCATGAGGCAGCAAACTTTTTTACATATGCAAACAGAGAGGGCCAATAGAAACCTGCCCTTAAGATCTTGTCAACAGTGGACTTCCAATATAAATGTCCTCCACAGTCCCCTGCATGGAACTCCTTCATAACATGGTCAGTTTCATTGATAGTTAAACAATTCAGCAATATTCCTTCATGGTTTTTCCAAAACAAAGCACTATCTACGACACAAAACTTTGACACCTTCATTTTTAAAAATCTCTTTTTGGTCTTGGACAATCCTGGAGGAGCACACAGGTTTAACAATGTGTAACAAATATCAGCATACCATGGGGATTGTAAAAAGGTCTCACTGATCTGTGGAGTCGCCATCTCCTGTTCATTGTCCAGCTGGTTAATGTCTAAGGCTTGAAAATTGGTTTCAGATAGCAGTTTGGCTAGACCTTGTCCCTTTATGAGCTTGGTGGGTCTTATTTCAATGTCATATTCAAGGATATTGGCAATCCACTTGCCTCTTTTGCCTTCTAGTCCCTCTTGAGTTAATATGTCTTTTATGACAGCATGTGGGACATAGGCGATCACATGTGAATATAAAATGTAAACTCGGAAATACTTGATTGCCTTAACGAGAGCATAGGCCTGCTTCTCCATGATTTGGTACTTCAAAGGAGCATCTCTAAGGGCTCTGCTAAAAAATGCAATTGGTTTCTCATTTCCTTGGTCGTCCTTTTGCAGAAGGACAACAGCTATCATGTGATCTGAAGCAAAAGAAAAGATGATAAAATCCTTATCAAACTGTGGGCTCGTGAGAACCAGAGTTTGGGTTAGTTCAATTTTAACACTCTCAAATGCTTGCTTGGCCTCTAGAGTCCATTTCACCTTGGAATATTTTTTTAACGTGTTGCTTAATAGTCTTAACAGCTCAGCCAAGTTTGGGATAAATCTCCTTAGGAAATTGATTTTTCCAAGGAATGCTTGCAACTCTTTGATGTTTCTCGGATAAGGGATTTGCAGAATGGCTTGGATTCTTTCCGGATGAATTCTGATGCCATCTTTTGAAATAATATGGCCTAGAAGCTTGCCTTCCTCAAGGCCGAAGAGGGACTTCTTGGGGTTTAAGGAAATGCCATATCTCCTACATGTCATGAATACTTTCCTAAGGTGCTTGAGGTGCTCTTGGTCGGATTTGGAGAAAGGGGTTAAGTCATCGAGATAGATAACCAAGAAATCATGGATTTCCCTGGCAAATGCAATGTCCATGGCCCTTTGAAAGGTAGCACCTGCATTCTTTAGTCCGAAAGGCATCTTCACGTATTTAAATGTTCCCCACGGTGTTGTAAAGGTTGTTTTGTCTTGGTCATCTGGGTGAACAAGTATTTGATTGAAACCTAAAAAGCCATCTAGCAAAGAGATTCTGGATGACCCCACTACTCTTTGGAGAATGTGGTCCATTTTGGGCAATGGGTAGTGGTCTTTAAGGGAGACTTGGTTCAGATTCCTTAAGTCTACCCAAAGCCTAATCTCACTTGTCTTCTTTCTTGTGGGAACAAGATTGGATACCCATTCCGAAAATCTAATGGGTGCTATAATGCCAGCCTCAAACATTCTTTTCACTTCCTTTTCAATCAAAGGGGAAGGACTGGATTGATCTCCTTAGTTTTTGTTGAAGGGCTTTTGATTTGGTTTTAGAGGGATGGTATGTTGAATAACCGAGGTGTCATAGGACTTCAAGTCCTCATAAATCCAAGCGAATACATCTTGGAACTCTTTGAACAGGTCAATATACTTTGGTTTTTTATCAGGTGGCAAAGATTTGGACATTTTAATCATTTTGGGCTTCTCTGTTGTTCCAATATTACAGTCTTCAATTGCAGTATTTTGAGGTTGTATTTTTGGTTTTTTGGGAACATCGTTTGCATCAAAGATGTCTTCTAATGGGGTGAGACCAGTGAGTAAAAAATTGTCTTTTAAATCAATGATTTCAGCCTCTGTTTCCGATATTTCTCCTAAGTGTATCTGCCTGAGCTCTTGCATGTTTTTGGCATCAAAACTGGTTGGCCATAGCATTTTTCTAGCCTTTTCAGCTGTTAGGGTTTGCTGATTTTGGGTTGTTGTTTGTTGTTGGTCACCCATGGCATCCATGTCGATGTTTAATTTTGAAAACTCTTGCTACATAGTCAAAAAAATTTTGATTTGTGCATCGTCCTCAAAAACTTGCCAATCTTTAATATTGTTAGGGACAGCAGGCCTATGCTTTACCTCAACAATGAAGTGGTGATTGGGCTGAAAAGGAAGATTGCAAGTGCTAGCGAAAGTGGCTAGACTGTGAGCATGGATGTTATGGCTTCTCGATATCTTGGCAAGCTTAAATTCAGTAAAGTAATTGAGTACTTCTATGGCAGCGGTCCTATAAGTTGTCAGTTTGTTGTCATTGGTGACAAAGTTGCCTTTCATTTGTTGGATTATTAAGTCGGAGTCACCTAGAATGGAAATTTTTGTAGCCCCAATAGCTTTGATGAGTTTAAGGCCTAAAAGGAGGGCCTCATACTCTGCCATGTTGTTGGTGCATTTGAAATTCAATCTATAGGCATGACCCTCTGCATGGTCGTTTTGGTTGTTATGGATCCATACCCCTACCCCTGCTCCTAGCTTATTGAATGAACCGTCAAACTCCAAATACCATAGGATTTCTTGGTCTTGGCTAGCATTGGGAGTTGAAATCATCATTGGAGCGGGCGGATTTGAATTTCTTGTTTCAGGAGGATCTCCTTGTGTGGTGGTTGCATTGTTTGTTTTGACAGTTTCTTGGGTAAAGGTAACCGATTCCTCAGTTATGCCTGCTTCTTGTTCTAAATCCAAAGGCTTATCATCAGTTGGGGGACTATCGTCATTGAACAAAATAAATGAATCCATGGCGGAATGGATTGAGTAAATGGGAAAGTTTTGGGGCTTTTCCTCACTACTCACCACATACTTCATCAGTGTTTCTCTATACAATCTCTTTGGTTGCCCAAAGACTGAGATAGTGGCGTAAGAGATGTCTAAGTGAAGGGATCCTTGGAGCTTTGCTCCCCAAGATCTTGACAAGAGCATCCCATACTTTGGTGGAATGTCAGCAACCACTACGTCCATCGGAATTGTTTTGTTGGGATACTGGACTAAAGACACACATAGATCTTTGATTAAACCTAAACACTTGACCTGGCTTGAGTCAAAGGAGAATAGGTCTTTGTATGGTCTCGTGATATCAAGGTTCAACTTTTCCATTACTACTTTGGGCATAAGATTGTGTGAGGCCCCTGAATCAAACATAACATTGTGCAAAACTTTGTCATGTATATGTAGGCTTACATAAAAGGGCAGAACAACTCCATATGCTGGTTTTCCTTTAACCTCAGGACTGAATAACAGCTCAAGTGTATCATCTAAAACATTGACATCATCTTTGGTCTCTGGCATTTGAAGTGTTTTTTGGATTTGTTGCCTATACACATCGTGTTTGGCAAGCTCAGAGAGGGGGATGGAAATTTTGAGCTTGCTTATTTCTTCTTCTAAGTTAAATGGTTTCTCCAATGGATTCTTTTTGTTGGTGGTAGCTGATTTCCCCCTTTCAAGTGTATTTTCTATGATTTCCTCCTGATTATCAGCGTTATGGTGAGTGATACCTTGTGGTATCTCTGTTTTGGGAAGGTTTTGCGGAGTGCTATTCAAATTTTCTTTTGTAGGAGAAGATAGCAAAGGCTGATCATTAGCAGGCTACATGTCTGTTATGTCTTCCATAGTTACTTCCTGCGGGTTTGGGATTGTCTCATCAGCTGGTTCTGTAATGACAATCGTGCCTTTAATCTTCTTGGGCTATTTTGTTTGCTTTTGTTTGACGGGCTCGGACACATCAATTGTTCTAGTCCTTAGTTTGTATTGCTTGTGCACTTCATACACAACAGAGTCATAGCCTTGTTTGAAGTCAAAAGACTCTCTAGTTTGAGTCTGAAATTCACCAAAGTCTTGATTGGCTTGGTTTTGTTGGATAAGATCGCAGTCTTCTTGTGTTAAGAAAACCCGTTGTTCACTCTTTGAACCCACCCAGTTTATATGAGTATCTTCTAATGGCTCGCTAGATGTAGATGCCTCCGTGTAGTTCTCTTGGAACGGAGGTCTTATATCATGATCTGGGCTGGATCGTCCGGCGTTTGGGTTGTGAGTTTTCCTAAAATTTGGGTTCCTAATAGTGTTGGCTTGTGGTGCATCCCATGTAGACTTTCTCTCAATGGTTTCTATCCTATCTCCTAGTTTGTGCATGCCACTGAGAATAGCATCGAGTTTTTGGTCTAGGGCTGAAGGTTCCTCTATTTCTCTTGGCAATTAAGTTTGCCTCTACGCTCACAGAAACGTCTTGCATCTCTGCCGGGCTTTGAGGGGCTCGTTCCCTTAACTGATAAGCCATGTCAGTATCAAATCCATCGGGGAATTTATATAAAGCAAGATCAGGTGGAGGCCTAAGGTTCTGTGGGATTGCATTGTAGACATTGTTAAACCTTGCATAGTAGTCCAACACAGCCTCCTGAGGGCCTCTTTTAATGGTGTTGTATTCGGACAATATGTGCAATGGGTCTTTCTTCTTCTCCCATCTATTGATAAATGTGTGGTATAATACTTCTGGATTTGCTATGGAATTGGCTGGGAGTGCTCTAAACCAAGGCCTGACATCACCTGTCAAACTTTGGGCAAAAATCCTCATTCTCACACTATCGTCGTCGATTTCATAGCTCTCAAAGTAATCTTGCATTTTCTTTGTATGCTGAAGGGTCGTGCAAGCACTAGTGCCATCAAAATAAGTTATTTTAGTCTGGTAGTCCTGAGGCATAGCCTCGGGGTTTCCAGGCAGATGCAAAGGGGCATATCTATTAGTCATATTTACAGGGATGAGTGGAACTGTAGGGATGAATGGAACAGTTGGAACAACTGTGATACTAGGAGTTGTGGTGGTAGTATGTGCAATGAACGGAGGTGTGGACGAGGTGGATGGAGAGGTGGATGATGAAGTAGGGAAAATAGGGGATGAGTGAAAAAGAACTTTGATAGGGGTTGAAACGCTGCTTGGCTGAACTTTCTCAGGACCAGAATCAGCTAAATCTTCTCTTTTCTCTATCTTCCTGAGGTTTCTAGGGATTAAATTTGGATTTTCAGAAGTAGCTAGGGGCTTTGGGTCCGGATTCGACCTTGTATTACGTGAATGCTTTTTGGGAGCCAGCTTCCAACTTGATAGTTGAAGTTATTTCAAAAGGTCCCTAGTTGAGTCGCCATTATGTTATCACTCAGGTTGTCCCTTGGCTCCTTAAGAGATACGACCGAGGTAACACCAGACCAATCTTTGGACTGCAGGTCCTAGCCTGCCTGCAATCAAAGAGGGCTCTCTCTTCGTAATTTAGTTTTGTTTAGGGTGATCTTAGGCTAGTTATTGAGTACAAGGGGTTTTGTTTTTTTGGTGGGAAAGAGAATGGCTTCAAGTAGAGAGGTAATGCATCGTTCGATGAATTTCAAACCATTGGGCATGGAGTCAGAGGAGCGGGACTGCTGGTGTGTTTTTCTTGGTCACGAGGGGGATATGGAGCAGATAGCTGCTCATGAAACAATTATTCGGGCTAAAAGGGATGAAGTGGAGGTCAGAGATGTAAGGCTACTAAGATATCTTTGATCCGGCTGACCGAGGTAAAGTGAATGGATTCTATCTAGGAACATTTAAGATTTCCTAAATAACAATGATACATGGGTGATAAAGAACTAATATGAGCCATGAGGTATTCATATTAAAGCTTTTAGTCAGAAGAAAAACATATAGAACATTGCAAAAATTTAGTGTAAAGTGTTGTAAGGCCAATTGTAGATTAGTCCTCCTTTCTGCAATCGAAAGTAGTGATAATGATACTAACATATGTGAACTGATATTACAAAGGCAAGAGACACTTTATTAGTCCATATGACAGCATAAGAATTCAGTGACCACCCTCCAGGAATTTAAAAAAGAAGCATAGTAGACAGTCCATTATCCAATCTTTTGAGTAATCTTTGATCTTTCAGCCAAAAAACTTTCAATAATAGAACGTAGGTATGGAGTGTAGCAAATCAACCAACCGGATTGAAAGTTTAAAGAAATGAGAAGCAACATAATCTCTTTATTTAGCATAACAGCATGAGGGTGAAATAGCTCTGTCTAGGAGCTGATAAAAATTTCTTACATAAGTGCCAAAACATGGGCGAGTTCGCTGAGATAAGAGGCAAAGGGAATTCACATTCATTACCAGTTCAGATGAAAATATAAAGAAATAGCAGACCTTGAGCATAGAGTGTGGATCAGCAAATTCTAGACTAATCTTTCTATCTGCTATTTAGATGGTGATACGAGCATATCATGAGCATAAAACATTAAAAAAAAAATAGAGATGAGAGGCACTTATTGACTCATGTTGCAGCTCTAGAATTCCGTAATGCCCCCTTCAAACATTAAAACACAGCACACAGTCCATTTTCCCAACTTCAACAGTATTTGATTAAGGAAATCGTATCAGATGTACATAACTAATCTCTATCAGAGTCTATCGACCTATTCTTTCTTGTTTTTCCCGCTCCTTAAGACTGACTATAGGGTGGTTTATATAGGGAAATATTTACAGACTTCCCTTGAACAGGTTTCATAGGGAAAATATCAAAAAAATATCTCTAGATCGTATCTGAAAAAAATATCTATGTAATAATTGTCTTTAATCATCGCTGGGCTGGAAATTAATGCATAAATATCTGAAAAAGAGTTGCGCTGAGGCAGCTGGCAACTCAAGTCATGCAACTGAGGGCTGCGCTTTGAATCCTTTTGTCTGTATCTTTCAGGCGGTTCTGCTGCCCTTAAGTGGCTTCAAGATATTTTAATATGCGCTGGTGAGCTTTGATGGCTCTAAGCTGCTCTATTTATCTTTGCGCAATCCCTTTGTTGCCATCTGCTTTGTGTTTAAAGTCCCCTACTGATATTCATAACTGATACTCTTTGTCGGTTTGCTGATGTTCTTTCGCTCTCATATTGGGCATTCTCTTCCCTCTGCAACACTTCAAACTGTCCAATCGCCCCTGTTTTATCTCCTGTGAAAGCATTAATACAACCTCCAGGTGTATGATATTTCTTTATCTGGCTGTTACACAACAAGAACCTCCACATATTTAAAAAACAGAACAGGCGTTGTCAGCTGGAGATCTCATAGCAATTATTTTTCCGGGAATGTTATACCCAGATCATAATCGTTTCTTGATTTATCTCAGACAACAGGACAAAGGGATTGTTGTATTCTCTGGTTTTTTAATTTCTCTTGATTAATTCTGTCAGGTCGTTCTTTTATCAGCATAGGCTTCTTGATGTTCCAGCGCTGAAGAAATTCACCGCCTCCAGCTTTTCTCAGGACACTGAGATGCACTAAGCTCTGTTGTTCTTTGTGATTAGAGCTGCTACACCAAGGCCTATCCATCAAAGCCCAAATCTGAAATAGCGATCAAGCTCATCCATGTGTCGTAGCTGATGTTTATACGATATTCCCAAATCGCCCAAGCAAGAATTTTCAATGTATAAAAAAAGATGTTTTGTCAGCACCAGTCTTTCCAAATTTTTTTTTGGTACTCTTTCTCAAGTCTTGAGATCTGAGGATCAATGCCACGCTGGCTTTGAGCACTGGATATGGATGCCGATTTCGATAAATCGCTGGCTTTACGTTACATCAATATAACTCTTTTTCACCTCACTCCAGCAGTTGGTTGTTACAAACCATGATGATACAATTTGCCTGTATATGTGTTTTAATTATTTCTTTTCCAATTAAGTTTGCAATGAAGAATTTCCAGAATGGATCTGAAAGTTGCCCACACGACATGCTCTAATTTTTTCAATTAATCTGAACACTTTAAGATGCATGTACTTTGCACCGATGTCATGACCAATTCTGAGTAAGATATTCTGAACAGATGCTAACTAACACAATTTTCACCGATGTCTATATCTGCGCAATGGTCAAGGCCGAATACAGAGACCACTTCACATAAATTTGTAGATCAGGACAATCCTTGTGATTCCACTTTCCACTATCAAGCCTCCTCGTCCTTCGCATAAGGCTCAACCCAGCCCCATAACGTCTTAGGATCTTCGCAAGTACAAGAAACCAATACATCTTACGTATGGGAAATCCTCGTGTTTTAAGAAGCCCATGTATTTGTTTCACTGCCAACTTCATCTGCAAAGTTGCTCCAGTTTCCAATGCTAACTCAGGATTGACATAATTACTCCTCAAGAATTGTAGACAACGTTCAAAGCTTGTCATCCAAACTTGTATGTCAACTGCCACTTCAGGAACCTTTTTGAAAACATCCCGTAGCGAGCGACACACTTTGATATGCAATCCACAAGCTTCTTGTATCATTGGTTTTCCCAGTCGCCCATCAATCCCAATAACCATATCCATGCCCGTTATCTCAGCATGAAGTACGTCAAGATGTACAGCAGATGGATTAGATTCCTTACAACCATGCCACTCAAAATTGTTAGACATTTCAAGATGACCCAGGTCCAGCTGCATGAAATTTTTACTTGTAGAATTCTGTGGCACAATAATAATAGGAGTGTCCAGGGAAACATCCAACTTCAATGAAGGTGATCCATCAATTTTTGATTTTGAAATAAGCCACTCCATTCCTCTAACTTTATCAACAACTTGGATTGCATGCTGAGCTTGTGGTATTGCCAAGCCTGTGAAATAGGATGTTACCTCCTAAATGAACCTGTAAAGAAAAAGAATCCGTACAACGGAAAATATGGCAATGATACTGTAATCATGGCCTT
The DNA here is from genome assembly GCA_000404065.3 of Pinus taeda. Lineage (NCBI taxonomy): Eukaryota > Viridiplantae > Streptophyta > Pinopsida > Pinales > Pinaceae > Pinus > Pinus taeda. The sequence continues at coordinate 22,257 of APFE031116349.1, forward strand.
CAAAATCATCATCATCTACACTGAAATACTGAAACTTCCACTTTACAAGTGAATCAGAACCTGTGTCCCATATGTCACAAAGCCAGCCCTGCCAGTGATCTGGACCAAGGGACATGTCACAGATCCCGAGGTTCCCTAACATCCCCTCAATGGAAATAGAATTTGGATGAACTTTCAAATCCATCTAAAACTTCTCTTGTACCAACATGGTCAACTGAGAACCATCGTCCTTGTTAAGGAAAATACAAACACTATTGACATTCATCTTCAGCTGAAACACAATTCTAGATTTTCTAGTGCCCAATAACCCTTTAACAAATAAACGATCAGTGCTTTCTTTGTTTCCACTTGGAAAACAACATCACCTGCCATATCATTATGTGGAGATGCTTTCTCAGATATGACTTCCATTAATTAACTCGGTTCCATGCCAAAGTCAATCAAAGTAACAACAATACATCTGTTGCAGAAGAAATCAAGCTTTGTCATGCGAATGTTCATCTGAGTGTCTGTTCCATCATAGTGAGGAGAATTGGGCTACCTTGTAACAAATGTAACACTCACAAAATCAGATACATCTTCCTCTTTGGTTTTTTCTCCTCCTACGGGTAAATTCCAATCAAAAAGTTCATATTTGGAACTTGTAAGAGGGGTTCCAAAGTCATGTGATGGATTTTGTTTTGGCGTCGAGGGGAAAGAAATTAAGATGCTTTGGGGGATGGAAGAAAAATCAGAAGGGAAACTAAAATCTGGCAATGCATTTTTAAAAAACTCATCCTCGTCTGAAATGTTTTCTGCTAACGCTGCGCTACATTTATTAATGATCTCCTCAACTGGACCTTGACTATCATTTTCCAGCACAGAACAAGCAATATACTTGCATGTTGTAGACACATGACCTTGAAGTTTATCTTCAATCCTCAGGGAATGCAATGTCATCCTCACAGTCAAATCATTCTCCTGTTGTATAAGGTTCACCTTGCCTCCACCAGCAAATAGTGCCAAAAACATTCTTTCTTCACCAACTCTGTCCTTTTCCTCATCTTCCTTCCCATAGATTAGAAGCTTCATTTCAAGCAGAGTACGGAAAATAGACAAATTTGTCTTCTCTGACACAACCACTGGTTGACAGCTTTCATCTTCAGATTCAGCACCACTAAGATTTCCAGGTATGCTCATGGACAGAGGGGCAGATGCTTTATATATAGCGTGAACAAATGCCTTCATCCATTCTGCCTTTGAATGCTCATCTTTGAACTGCAGGACAACTGCGCTAGAGGACTCCAATGCCTTTTGGATATCAAAGCCTCTGTTTCTTATGGCAATAGCGAAGTCTGATCCGCCAACACTTGCTGGTGGGATCTCCATAATTTGCTTAGCACTCATGTTGCAGCACCACTGATAAGTTTGAGAAGTTTTAGACTCCAAGGCATATAACTAATACCCAGCAAGGGCTAGCCAACAAGATTGCCACTCGGCAACAAAATTACCAATTCTCCCCCAAAAGAGAACCCTAGCATCGCCTTCCATATCTGCAGGGTGCCAATATGTATACCCCATTCTTGAATTTGTCTCATCTAATCCATCCTTTATTGCATCTCTCTCATTAAATATTGCAAGGAGATTCATGATCCTACTATATTTTGAAGGCGAAAAGTCGAAGCCAAGGTTTGGCACTTGAATTACAACTCGTGTAGCAGGATATTTTGGATGTGGAAGTTTAATCTGGTCAATAACAGCTAACATGCCACATTTGTCAAGGACAAGGAACAATTTTGATTGATTCTTTGATGTAGGAGGTACCTCAGACTTAGTCATTATACATTCAGAATCCAAATAAACATGTTTAACCTCTGAGCATTCAAAGCTTCCATCCAAGAAAAAGGCAGCAGTGTCTCTTCATTCATTGTACGCAATGTAAAACGACCAAAATCTACTAGAAGCTGACTGCAACTTCCAGAACATTCTTCCCTCTCTCATAACATTGTCTTTAGAACCACCCAAAGGTCAGTTATCACCCTTACCACCGCTTCTTTGTTTGCCTCTAGTAATTTCAAAATGGTATGTAAGACGAGACTGTCGAAGGTGTCTACTCATAGAACTGCAACATCTTTTTTGGAATATTATAAGATCTTGCTTGCAACAACCTTTAACAGATTTGGAGAAGCCTGCAATGATGTCTTGTCCAGTTTCTTTTTAGGCAACTGTGATGACAAACCACTCAACCTGTCTGCTGGAGTAGAGGTAATGTTTGTCTAAATTAATTTTATCCTGAAATTTAAGCAGTGTTCCTTGACAGAGACATAGAAGGCTGCGTAAGACATGTGATCCTGACTGATTTAATTGCCATGGAAGGGAGAATGTTGATTTATTGTCTTTGGGTTCTCAGGAGTGTAGGCTGTAGATCTTTGTGATGCACTTTTTCATGAACACACAGAAGATTTTTGTAGCCTTTTATCAACACAGGGTGTAATATTGCTTTGATTTAGAATCATCTCTTACACAACCATCTAAAACAGAACTAAAGGTTAATAGCCCCTTGTAGTAGTAGCAGAAAACGTTGAGCTAGCTATGGTTATATTTCAACCAATGGAGGGGATATGTATTTAGGGGGATCTTGTATGTGTTTTTAGTATGGGGAGGGAAGAATAACTGGGATTTATACAATAAGTTAGAAGTTAATATGCAATTTGATCAGAAAGCGCTAAGGATAAAATTCTTAGGCTTTTAAAGGGGAAATATGACTTTTTTTGACAAATTAGGGGATGTTAGCGAGTGTTTGGGGAAAGAAGGGAAATTCAGACATGCCTCGCTTGAGCTCCTCCAAATGGAAACTGCCTTATGCTTGAGATGCGAACGGATATGACGCTTGAGAACATAAAATGAAATGGATCACCAGCCATGATTCTGCCACCACAATGCTACCTACCCGGCCTACTCTCCTAACATTTTTTCTTCTTTTGGTTTGGGTGCACTTGAACTAGCATACCCAGCCTTTCAACCTTTCTTTCAGCTATCCTCCTATCTAAATCGATCCTTGTCTCTTCCGGGGCTCAGATTAAGCTGATGAGCGCCCTTGTTTCTCTACCTATTTACCAATCTGCCAAGTTTTAAGCTTGTTTGGCCAGATATTCATCTCTATATTATAAAGCAAGCAATTGAAACCCAAGGAAGCCAAGTTTAAACTGCTTGGCCTTCCCTTGACTGAACAACTCTTCAAAATTTGAATAACTTATCCAAATGAAACTCTTTGGAAATATGGAACCTTTGCAGTAATAAAAAGATGACATATTTGGCATGCAAACAGTAAATCATGAAATATGAACCCCTATTGTAATAGGAGGCTAACACTCTACTGGGTAGAAACAACTGCAACATGACTACTCCAAACTCGACCTTCTTGAGCCTACATCTCTCCATATTGTCCATCTAGTTATAGTATTTTTGCATGTAATTGCAGTATTTCATCATAATCTCAATCTTCCTCTTGTAATTTTTCTCAAACATTTCCTTCTCAAGGTTGTAATTCTTATCCAACTCTTTCTACGCTTATTTATGCTTCTCCTTGAACATCACCGATAGAAGTAATAACTTGAATATGGTTTATTTTTTGAGAGTCCTCCTCCACTTTGCTATCAAACCCATCTCAAAAGGATCCTATAAACTCCTTAGAGATAAGCTACCCAAAAGGAACTTCATCATTTGAATGAAAGATTTGGATTGATGGGATCCACAACTCCCAAACCATCTAGATTCCATTTCCCCATTTCTTTCCAAACCACAGGAAAACAAATTATGCACAAATCTAGAAGTTAGTTTACTCGCATCACCTGTCGTTATTGAAATTACTCTGCTTCTCTTCCATTATTCTAGGCTTGGACTTTTATGAAACCATTTGAATGTTGTCATTTCAGTGAAAACAAATAGATTTTTTTAACCAATATTAATGGGAAATGTTTCCTTAGAAGAAATTTTCATCTCAAAGACTCTGGAATTGACAGGAGGCTATCCTCCATGTCCTCTCCAACATCATAGGAATCAAAGTGGCGTGGGCGGGGGGGGGGGTGGTGTGACGAGGCGGGGGGTGGGGGGGGGGGTGCATGGTATGCTAAATAAGTAGTAAATTTAATTCACAAATAAATAAGGATGAGAATTTATATTGATTTTCCTACTAAACCAGAGAATTTTCTAGTGGCCCAAAATAGAATAGAAACATTGTTTGGGTTAATGGGTAGTGATTTAAGCCACATTTTTGGATATACTATACAATGACACGCTGGAATCAACAAAAAACTTTTGTTAGGGTTATTCGAAGAAAAGTAAAAGGAAATCACACAAATTAGACACAAAGTTTTCTATAGCCCTAGAAAACATTTTCAACACATGGGTACAATATGAGGGGTACTATCTCATGATTTGCTTAAGATGGGAGTAGTCTAATCAGTTAACGACGTTGGCTTAGTTTTTTGTGCCCTCTCTTGCTAACAGTAATTCTCCAGCTACTCTGATGGGCCCATGCTCTAACAACGTTCATCTCCCTAGCAACACCCGTCTCCTCCATTTCACCAACCTCCTCCTAATGTCTGTTTTCGCTATGGTCTAGTCGTAAATGATGGTACACACCATGGATGATGCTGCTCTCACACCATGTTTTCAAATTTCAAATTAAGTGTGAGAATGAAATTATGAAATAAAGCAAGAAGATATTAATTTACATATGTTTGGTGAGGTCCATGTTTATCATTTGAAATTTACATATTTGCTAGTTATGATAGGGTTTTTTTGAGTGTGAGAAAGAATCATAGGCACAAGCAACTAGGCATCTGCAACTCTCTTGGTTGTTGTCATGAAATGATAAAAGCCACATATTTGAAGGCATTTGTGTGCAGTTTAACAATGGAGACAATCTCTGCTTCAATGCCCTTCCATCCCTCTCTTGATATTTGCCACTTGTTTTTTGATCGTGTGAATTTACAAGTATTTCTTGTATTTGTTTTATTTCCATGGTTTCATTTGCAAAGATTGTTTTTTTGCTTCAAATTTGACCAATTTATGGGATTCTAACTTGAAGTGATAATAAGAGCAATATAATTTGAAAATTTGAAGATTTAAGGTGGATATATATATATATCTATATAATATATATATATTATATATATATATGAATTTATTATTATTGTTTTATATATTCTTTTACTTTATTTATTTTATTTGTTTATTTTTGAGAGTGATAATAATAAAAAATATTTTATGCATCTTGCTCATGGACAATGCTCAACTTGTTTCATGTAAAAAAAACTGTTAGAATTTTAAGAGTTGGTGTATGGGTAGAGTTTTATCAAAGAATTTATAAAATCAGCTAAAATATTCAAACATTTTAAACATATAATCATATTTTTGATATATAAAAAAAAATTGTCTTTGAATAAATAGTTTTGATACCTTGAGTTGAGTTACCAAACTATGAGAAAGTGAACAATGAGAGAAAACAAATGAATACCTATAGCTGCCAATTTATAAATAAATATCAAAAACCTCACAACAACAATATAATTTACAACATGTAAAACATAGATTTCAACGAAAATACAATACTCTCTTTTAGTAACCTAGAGGGGAGTTGCCGCAACTAGAAATAGTGAGTTTCCACCATTAGAACAAGAAACCTCATATAATTTTTTTGATTCATATATTTGCTTTGGTTCACTTTTCAAGGGATTGACCTGCATAAAAGCTAAATCATTTACAAAAAAAAAAGAAACAAAAAAAAGAGACAAAAAATCCAATTTGGTGGAAAACTAATTATGGTGATGAATGCAACCCTAACATGATCAATGCTAAATCAATGAAACATGAATAAGGATAAAAGTTCTTGCACTCCAAATATTATATCTCTTCAAACATTTATATCGTAAAAAAATGTTGATTATATACAAAATTTTATTTTGAATCACTTTATTGCATAAAATATATTTTAAAATTCAAAATAAAATTGTATAACATTAAGTGAGAGCCAATTAAATTCAGGTTAGAAAAATATGATAAATTAACTTGTGAGCTAAATTAACCTTAGATCACAATAAGCATTAAATAAGTGTGTTTCTAATCACAATCAAATTATTAATAATTAAATTTGGAAATAATAAAATTAAATAACAAAAAATAGTGAAAGAAATTTGATTAATAATTTAAAATCATTATTTTTCCAATTTAAAAGAAAAATTCCTAATTAATTTATTTATATGTGAATATGGTGTAGAAGTTGATCCCATCACAGTAAAGCACTTTAGTAACAAGCTACATGTGATTTTTTGCAATTGTAACAAAGAAATAAGGGAGTTGTCACAATTTTAATAAGGAACACGGGAGTTTTCACAAATGTAACAAGGAAATAAGGGAGTTGTCACAATTGTAATAAGGAACAGGGGAGTTGTCACAACTGTAACAAGGAAATAAGGGAGTTTCCACTATTAGAACAAGGAGATATAACCGCATAATTTAAAGTAAAAAGTCACCATTATGTCAAAGTCACTCGTATAAAGCAAATAATGATAACAATAGTTGATGTTAAGGTCTTAAATACTTTCAAGGACATCTATAGATTGTGTCAATTTTAAATCATATAAATATTTTGGTTCACATTTCAAAGGCTTGAACTGCAAGGACAAAGTGGATATCATTACCAAATAAATGATCTCTTGAAAGGGTTCCATTAATGAATGAGCTTATGGATGATTGAAACATAGATTATGGTCAATTAAATTTAAAAGAAATCAATGAATTTATATTTTATATTTACTTAAATAAATAAATAATCATTAAAAAAAAATAGTTTTAAATTCAATATCATTTCCAATTTGTTTTTAAACATTATATTTGTTTTTAAATTAGGTTGGTTCTTTAAATACGTCTTTATATTATGTAATTATTTATTTGTTTTTAATATTAGGTTGATATAGGTCTTTATATATGTAATATATGTAAGACCTCTCTCATTCCTTGATTTTATGATGCCACCTATGATTTCCATATTAATTTTCATAGGGTTCAAAAGAAAATTAGAGCTTTGAAGTTGTGGTTGCATGATCCAATAAAATTAGAGCTTTGAATTTGTGGTTGCATGATCCGATAGATTAGAGCTTTGAAGTTATGATTGCATGATCCAATAAAATTAGAGCTTTGAAGTTGTGGCATGATCCCTTTCAGAGGTAGGTGGATAATGTTCATTACCTAGAAACTTCAAATTGTTCCATTGGTAGGAACTCCATAATGTTGGAATTAATGGAGAAAGTTAGTCTTTTCCTAGATTTGGTTGTTTGTTGGTGTAGGATAGGATTGAGACCCTCTGATTAGGTCTAATATCCTATTATTTAGGGAGTGGTTCAAACCACCTTGTTTATGTGCTAGTTTATATGTAATAGGCCTTGTGTGGAAGAATGTAGAGTGTTCTGTGAGAGGCAGTCTCCAGGTGCAAGTCTCTCACCTGAGAGCTGCTCAGTTGATCAATAAATTTGATTCTTTAATTTTTATCATGGTATAAGAGCTTCAAGGCTAAGAATGTGCCTGTATGCATGAGTGGTGGTTTTCATGAAGTGTGTGGAGAGGAAGATACATGTGTGGGTAAGTCAGCCTGCATAAGAGGGTTGAGCACGGTGTTGTCCAGAGATTTGTGTGTGGGTTGTTGATCGAATGATGTGTCAACTACGTATGGTGTTGAGTGTTGTTTGTGTGAATTTGGAGAGCTTCAGTGAGAGCTGCTGAGGAAGTTGTGTTCCACATGAGTGGAGGAGGCGCATACCTCAACTGAGAGGTATATAAATGCCAATTTGTGGATACTAAGGGAGTCTAATTGGTTGCTCAGGTTGATTCCTGTTGTGGACGATAGAATTCGAGAGGTTTGTTTTGCTACCTTTGTAGTCGTTGTTGTTTGATTGAGGCCTATTTGTGGCTTAAGAGGATGAATGAGGCTAATTTGCTGCCTGAAGAGATTGATTGTGAAGGTCGAGTGCTGTGAAGGTTGATTAAGGTTATTTAAGGTCAATTGAGGCTGATTGTGAAGGTTGAAGTATTGCTCAGAGGCTGTGTGAAGGCTGATTCCTACTCAGAGTCCATGAGGAGGTTGATTTTGTGAAGTCACCATAGTGCTGAGACATGACTACAGACAGATTGTTGAGTTTAAGGTATTTGTTGGGCTCATGAAATAAGTTGTGCAAGTGTGGTCTCTTTGAATTTGTACGTTGTTGGACTGCTGGAGCATTGTTGCATTCAGCCAAGTTGCATGAGGTAGTAAATGTAGATTTGTTTGAAGCCTAGTGAGGTCTATTGTCGGTCAGATCTGCTGAGATCTATGGCATGGGAGAGGACGTCGAGTTTGTAAAATCGCTGAGATTTGTCAACAACACAGATCTAAGTGATACATGGAATGCAGAATGAATGGACGCTTATGTGTAACTGGAGAGAAAATCTACAAGAATTGTGACGTGACTCCGAAGCATTCGTTGCCAATTTTGAGCATCGAGTCGGAAAAATGGCCAAGGTGGCATCGGTATTTGAGATTGAGATCCAACAGATTGAGGTGGAGTAGTGGCGTTGTGGATCTGTGATTGAGATCTAGTAGGTTGCCTACAGATTTCCAGCCCTAGCCTTGTGTGGAGACCACTTTGAAGTAAATTTTGCAGTGTGAACCTGTGTGCAGGAGCAGAGAGTTGCGTGAGGAGTAGCATGCATTGGATCGCTCAGATCAGCTGCTCGTGCCTAGTATTGTGAGCAATCTGAGATCCCTCCAATCCTTTGATGTGTGAGATCACTTGAGGTCGAGAGATGATCAGTGTGGTCGAGTTTTGGGAGGAGCGAACTTGCCCAAATTTTTATTTGCAGGTAAGAGAAAATGGAGCGGTGTATTCTGATCAACCTGACGATGGCTTTTAGCGTATGGATGTTCACTGTATTGTTTTTTAGTGCATGTGGAGGAGGAGAACGAAGAGTTTTATAGTCTCTCCACAAACTCGAACTCTGGAACTCCATATTGATCTGGTTGGATTGTTGTGATTACCTAGTTTAATCACTTAAACCTTTGGGATTTTCTATTGATGCCGATCTCTACTCGCTTAGAAGGTGTTGTATTTGCATTCGTGTTGATTCATAGAAGTTTCTGAAGGAAATGTGCATTCTGATAGTTGGTCTCGATGTCGCTGGTAATACGACCATCTTGTATAAGCTAAAGCCGAGAGAAATTGTTACGTGATGCTGTATTACTTGTGTTTGCAGATAAGAAAGATCTTCCAAATGCTATGAATGTTGCAGAGATCACTGACAAACTTGGGCTGCATTCCCTTAGGCAGCGCCACTGGTGTATCCAAAGCACTTGTGCCACTTCTCGTGAGGGCTTGTATGAGGGCTTGCATTGGCTCTCCAACAACATTGCAAACTACGCTTGAAGAAATATGGTGAACTAGGTTCTTGGAATTTTGTAGGGAAATGTTGTCTTATTTCATTTTTTGTCAAAGATATTTTGAAGAAATTTGATTCTTTAATTTTTATCAAGAATGAAAAGCATTTGCTCAAAGATCATTGAGCAACAAGTACCCCACTGTGCGGGATATACAACGGTATATGGTGTTGATCACATCGCAACATTTATTACATCTCTTCATTAATTCTTACGAGATTTGGCAATTGAATTCACTCCTTGATAAATTGTTGGAGGTTGAAAGGATTTTGGAGCATGGAAGTCAATTGTTCGAGTAGTGAGGCGGTCTTAATTTTGTTGGCGCAAAGTTATTTCCTTATTAGGGGAGAAAATAGAAAGAGAAATGGGTCAACAAAGGAGACTAAAAGAGTCTCGAAGGAAACTAAAGAGAAAGCATCAAGGGACAAATGCAATATATTGTTTTATTGAATTTGGTGAAGAGTTTCTAGTCGACGTTGATGTACTTATAGCCGATCAAGTCAAGAATCATGATGCGGATCTAGAATTTGATGAAAATGTTAAGAGGTTAATGCCAGATCTAACCTCTTTTTCAGGTATGAATTATGAAAGCCGGGCAACTGAAATGAAAACAACATTATGGAAGGTAAATTTATTGAATTATGTTGAAGATGTTATTAATTTAAACTATGATAGTGGAGATGCATCAGCATTACATATTATAACATCTCCATTAGATGAAAACATCATGTTTAACATACAACATGAATATTGTAAGATTAAAAATGCAAAAGTTTTGTGGGATATTTTAGAAATGAAGTACAGTTTGAATGAGGGAAAAGATGGTGAAGGTATTTCTCTTGAAAATGATGATTGTGTTTTCAATCCCATAACTTATTGTGAAAATGAACATGACAACATTGAAGATGCAATGATGGTGATGAATGTGTGCCTATAATTGACATTAAAACATGTGATGATGAAGATACAACCATTATTGTAGAATCTTTTTTTTTTTTTTTTTTTTTTTTTTTTTTTTTTTTTTTTTTATGAAGAAAGCTTACATGATGCAAAGACCTATGAAGTCAAATTTGATGAGATCTATGTATCTCATGATGAGTGGATCAATTTGATCCATGAAAAGCATCTTATTGATGAGGTGTTGTTCAATCCTATGTCCATATACAAATCAAATGCATGACAACATGTTTGCAACAACAAAATTGGGTAAAGAGGTTGAAGGCATGAATCAACAAACTATGTCAGCAAAGAGAGATGGAGAAATGAAAGTTCTCTTGAAGGAGAAAAAGGACAAGAGCCAATATCATCCTCTTTATAAATCTAACATTGTTTTTATGTGTGTAGATATTGGCATTCAAGAAGAAACAATTGAAAAGTCCCAAGAACCTGCAACATTGAATGTTAGCCTACAATCGAGATCAAGAAAGAGGAGGATAAGAGTTGAAGTGTTCCACCTTAAGGGTAGAAAACGTAAAAGGGAGGAGAAGATCCATCACTACCTTATGGAAAGAAAAATGAAGATGAAACTTCACCAACAATGAACAAGCATAGACTCTCAAGAAAGAAGACAAAAATGAAAGCTCAATTATCAAGTTTTTTATGTACTATTGTAAGCGTAGCTGAGACTAGACTAGCAGGTGCATGCTATTTTTTTCCAAGCACCCTTTCTCCATTAAGGAGGAGTGTAAGAATTAATGGAGAAAGTTAGTCTTTTCCTAGATTTGGTTGTTTGTTGGTGTAGGATAGGATTGAGACCTTCTGATTAGGTCTAAGATCCTATTATTTAGGGAGTGGTTCAAACCACCCTGTTTATGTGCTATTTTATATGTAATAGGCCTTTGTGAGAAAGAATGTAGAGCGTTCTTCATAAGGTAATCTCCAGGTGCAGTATCTCACTTGAGAGCTGCCTAGTTGATAAATAAATTTGATTCTTTAATTTTTATCACATTAACCTAGCGTTTTAAATACCAATTGGATTTAGAGTCTCATAATGAAAATTATGTTTAGATTGCAATTTTTAGAAAGCTATAAATAAGAGCCAAAATAGCATTTCAATCAAGATTTTAAATGTGGAAAAAATTCTTTTACATCTACTATGTTGTTTTTCCCAAAAATAAGTTAAATATCTATTGATCTCATATATGTGGTATATAGTCATTTAATGTTTAAGGAATTTAGACTTCTGTGATCCATAACATTGTTTAGAGAATTTTTGGCGAAATCACATAAATACTCTTTTGTCGACGCGTTTCGAACCAACCAGTGTGGTTCATCCTCAGGACAAGTTGAGGAACCAATCCAGCAAATCTTGTTAAATAGTATGTGCAGAGACTCCAACGGCTACTACTCTTTTGTCGACGCGTTTCGAACCAACCAGTGTGGTTCATCCTCAGGACAAGTTGAGGAACCAATCCAGCAAATCTTGTTAAATAGTATGTGCAGAGACTCCAACGGCTACGGCTATATTGCCAACGGCTAATTCTGACCTAATGACCAAGTCAAACCAAAAATATTCTTGTTATATTTAATTAATATTTTAGAAATTAGTTAAATTAGGTAAATCATATAATAAAAGTATTCATTTGTTAATTTAACTAAATGTACTTGTATATTACTAAATGTATATATATATATATCCAAAAACGAACTAATTCAAATTAAAATAATATCATATGTACATCATATATTTATTTAAAATAAATTCTTATTTATCATTTAAATCTAATGGTCCATTAAATTATATCTTCTTCATTCAACGAAATTTAATTTATATAATTATTTTTAATATATTACATAATCGTTATTTATTTAATAATTATTTATTCATATATTAAAATACCCAGTCCAACAAAATTTCTTGTGTATATTAAATTACTATTATTATTAGGAAAATTAGTTAACATTAGTAATTCTTATATTCAAGAATTCATTTTAATGTACTTGTTATAATAATGTATACTATATATTTAAAAAAACAAAACTAAAGTCAACTAAATTATAATATGGGTACATCATATATTTATTTAATACATAAATTTTTATATTATTCATTTAATCTATATCCATTTGAAATTTAATATTATATAATTATTCCTCTATCATATATAATTTAAAAATTTTTATTTATTAAATAATTTAATTTATTATTTAATCTCACATTTATTGGGTTAATATATATTATACATATAAAGGTAAAAAAAAAAATTATTTATCAAATATATATGAAACTAGGTAAAGAGACTAATAATATGTTATAGGATCATAATTATTATTTCAAGTCTAAAGGTATAGTAGTAATTAAATGTATATACATCTATAATTGAAATTTTGAAAACAAAAATCTAATTTAACTATTTCATGAATATTATTATTCTATTTATGTTTAAATGTAACCCAATAATAACATAAATGAAATAAGGTTAATAACCTATTAATAACTCATACAACGCATAATAATAGGACTAAACCATACTAATACTATAGGGATGCTAGGAAAAAATCCCTTTTTCCGGAGATTTTTTCCTAGCATCCCTATAATATTAGTATGGTTTAGTCATATTATTATGCCTTGTATGAGTTATTAATAGGTTATTACCCTTATTTCATTTATGTTATTATTGGGTTACATTTAAACATAAATAGAATAATAATATTCATGAAATAGTTAAATTAGATTTTAGTTTTCAAAATTTCAATTATAGATGTATATATATTTAATTACTACTATACCTTTAGACTTGAAATAATAATTATGATCCTATAACATATTATTAGTCTCTTTACCTAGTTTCATATTTGATAAATAAATAATAAAAGTTTAACCTTTATATGTAATAATATATTTACCCTATTACATGGTTTTCTTTAATTATTATTGGTATAATAAATTATTTAATTATTTAATAAATATAAATTATTAATTTAATCTTGATAGAGGATATAATTTACTCATTTAATGGACCATTAGATTAAACGATGGATAAGAATTATTATTAAGTAAGTATATGATGTACAATAATATTAATTTAGTTGGAGTTAGGTCATTTATATAACTAGTTCCTTACACCAATGAATTTTTGGGATTAATACTGGGATTTACCTATTAAATATTTTTCTAAGAATAATGTATTTATATAACAGAAAATTGACTAGGTTTATTTTTATTAACACTTTGAATAAAAGATTATTTGAGGAATATCAGATGAATTAATAATTTTGGATTTCTAATGGACCATTAGATTTAAATAATAAATAAAAATTATTTTAATTAATATATGATGGACCTATGATATTCATTTTAATTAAATTAGTTCGTTTTTAGATATTTATATACATTTATTAATATACAAGTACAATTAGTTAAATTAACTAATGAATTCTTTTAGTATATAATGTTCCTAATTTAACTAATTTCTAAAAAATAATAATAATTAAATATAACAAGAATATTATTGGTTTGACTAAGGTCTTTAGGTCAAAATTAGCCGTTGGCAATATAGCCGTTGGAGTCTCTGCACATACTATTTAACAAGCTAAGCTTCGTGGATTGGTTCTTCAACTTGTCCTGACGATGAACCACACTGGTTGGTTCGAAACGCGTCGACAAAAGAATTTTTATGTGATTACATTTTTATAGTTTTTTTTTTGGTCATCTTTTTTATTTTCTGAATTCAAGCTTCTGTGATCCATAATGAATTAATAAAATCCTTGTGGTAGAAATCACATAAGAGAAATTTTTGGC